>JADLZL010006361.1:0-231814 GCA_015844335.1 Chrysopogon serrulatus
TAATATTAAGACCCCATCATATACTTTAGGGTCCACCCGTGATAGTTGCTCAGTGTCGTGATTATTGCCTCCTTCCTTGGCGCAGCTGCGTCGAACCACAAAACTTTGGTGTTGTCGTGTGCTTCTTCTATAGCGCAGTGGTGAATTACTGAATGCAAAATCTATTTGGTCAATGTAATGCAATATAGCAACCCACAAGTGTGTGAACAAAATGAGAGAAGGAATATATATTTTAGAGAAAAATTCTTATTTGACACTGAAAAACTTGTTCTCAATTTAGCATTCAAAGTTAAAATCTTCCTTATTTGATATTGCTAGAAATTTCTGTTCTTAAAATGACACTTCCATTAGAATGGGCATCTAAAGTTGTTAACTAAGATGTGAAAAGACAATTTTGCCCCTCCTTTAGTTTTTAGTCCGCAACGCCTTCTGTCTGGTACAGATTGTGGGAACATTACATAAGTGTTTTGATGCCAACATTTTTTAGCTCAACATGGCTATTGTTCCAATTTATTTTTCCACCAATTGGTGCAAAAGATAAATTTGTGCAAAAATAATTGGTACCAAAGCCATGAAAAATGGCGCTAAAATATCTTTGTACTATGCCAACAACAACTTTGTACCAGGCAAAAGTCGATGTAGATTAAAAACTGAAGAAGGGGCAAAATCATCTTTTCATGTATCAGTTCACACTGTTACATGCCATTCTGACAGAAGTGCCATTTTAGGAACAAAAATTTCTAGCAGGGTCAGATAAGAAATACTTCAACTTTGGGTGCTAAATTAGGAACAAGTTTTTTAGTGTTAAATAAGGAATTTTCTTTATATTTTATATATAAGTGTCAGAGGGTGGGGACGAACAGTCGAAGTACATTAGTTGACAAAATCGCAATTGTGGTAGTCAACTGAACTAAGTAGGACCATTAATAAGGTTTATTTCAGACCATAACCATATGACACAGAAGACATTAGTTGAAGATAGATTGATCTCTAGAAATAAACACTAAAAAGATATTGTAACTTTTCTAGCTACATATGTAGCTTTTACTATTTGTTTATACATAATGTATATCTAAATACGTGGCATTATAAGTTGCCAATGTTTACGGTAGATTTTAGTACACTAGGGTGGGTCTAAGCGTCCATGTACAAATCTTCTAACCCCCTAGGGTGCGCATTGTATTAAACTCTAAGGCGTGCATACCTTTTGAGTGTTTGAGAAGAAATAAATTACCAATGTTTCCTGGCAATTCTTGTTTCTTTCTTTTGATCCACTGAGTTATGGGTACAAAATCATGTCGTGTCCAATGAAAAGAACTACAAGTAGCAAACTCCTATTTGTGGTTTTTGCCGTGAGAACTACTAGTGGTGCACGATGCTTCTGCATGGCCAATTATATTGATGCTTGAGTGCCACTAGTTTAGTTCGTGTTCTTGCTAGCTATAAACAAGTTTCACGTTGTTTTTTTTTCCTGAAAGTCAATCTAATTTTTATGACACTTTCCATTAAGCAGTGCCAGTAGTAGATCCAGGAACATATGAGGGGGGCTCAAGGCCCCTACTCAAGCTTTATGTTATGGATGTCCTTATGGCATGTACAACCTAGAGACAGCTTGTTGTCTTTGAGTTTTCAGAACCCGCACACGTATACGACTAAAAAAGACAGCTTTTATACAATGGTGTATCTATTTAACTGTCTATAAGTTATTCAATACTTGTATGTATCCGTGATTAAATATGAGTGTGATCCCTGTGTACAAGTATATTGCTAATTGATGGAGTATAAAATGGATGAAGTAAATATGAGTGTTATAATATTTTTGAGACTAGTAATTTCGGCAACGCAATTAAGCATAAATATAGTTTGATGTAGTATCGCACTGATACGAGTAGATTACTTAACTTTTGCAATTTTTATTGAGCAAAACAACTTCTAAAAAAATATAGGAATGGATCCACAAAATAAAGAAAACGTTCAAGATATAATATGTGTTGTATCACTTCTAAATTATAGTTCTAGTCGAAAAAATCCTAACAAAATTTGAATCATACTTTTTGGATTTAATTTGAATTTTATAAGTTTCGGTTATTATGTGCATTCTTTGGAAGAAGACAACAAGCTAACAAAAACCACTTTCAGAACTCATGCACTACTCTCTCAGATCGGCTGTGTCGTTCTCGCTAGCTTTATTTTCTTTGTGTCGTTCTCGCTAGCTTTATTTTCTCTCCAACAGGCACACAAGATCCGTTCGTTCATAGTTGAGTCCTTGGAGCACGAGCCGAGGCTGGCGTCTCACCAAGCGACGGCACCACCCTGTCTACTGCTCGTGAAGGGTGTTTTTGTAAATTTTCCAGTATATAGACGGTTAGAAAAATATCGTTGTACGTGCCCTTATATATAACAGTGTTATATAGATACCACTACTAAATAGTTATCTATTGCAATGGTCATAAAAAAATATTGCAACCAAACAAAACCATAGCAATAACAACTCACTATTGCACCACTTTTGAAATTTAGTTGCAATACTGTTGGTATTAATTAAATGCACACAAGAAATAAGATTATCCGCAACCGCACGGATACAATACCGTTATAGCACTTCACCAAGATAAACCCGGTTTTTAAATATCGAACCCAAAGGAACAGTAGGTGACGATGACTAAGTCTATAAACTTAACCCAATGCACAATCAAGCTAGAAAATAGCGAGAATTAGGAGAACAATGTGGATTATCTAGTTCTGGTCTTTGAAAGTGGTTATTTTATATCATATGATCACGAGGGATAATTTAATAAATAGGAGTAGAAGTCGGAGTTCTGTAATACCCCGGTGTTACGTTAACCTAAACCTGCCATGTCATCATCATCATTGCATAAGCATTCATCATTAGAGAACCCTAATTCAAACATTTGAAATGAGTTTACAATTCTAGGGTTTTGTTTGCGCTCTTTTTTATATCACATGTGTATGTGTTTACAATTTATATTTCACTCACATGTTTACTTTTATCAATAAAAACAATCAACTAAAATCAATCGTGATGCTTGCAAGTGTTTGGCTAACCCCGACTTACACCCTAACCAAGTTTTACAAGTCAAATGATGCAAAAGCAAGAATCAAAATTGAATTTGAATCGAATCCCAAACCCTAACCCTAGTTGGTTAAGTGTTGGAATTCGAATTTCATTTTCAATTTTGGTGAGCTAACAATGATTAATTTTCTAAATAAAGTTGCTAACCATTGGCACCATTTCAAAGTATAAAGTTTGTACTTTGAAAGAGTGTCATTGGTTGAGTTTGAAAAGTGCCACAACATCACTAATTATTTGCCCAAAAATTCAATTTGAAAATCCTTTTCAAAAGCTTGAAATTCAAAGTGTTTTTGCCCCCTTTTCAATTTCATCTCAAAATATTCAAAATTTGGAAAAACTTCAAAAATACAGTTTGTGCATCTCTTTGAGCTCTACAACTTTGGTATATAAAGTTTTTCAAGTTTTTGAATAAAATTTAAAGTAATTTCAAAAGTTGTTTGAATTGGAAAATACCCCCTTTTTAGTTTTAAACTCTAATTCAAAAATTATTTGGTTTCATGAAAACCTTTCTACATGAAAGTTGTAGATCTTGAGAAATGGAACAACTTTTATTTTTGGAGATTTTCATCTTTTATTCAAAATTTAAAAGTAATTTTGAAATCCTTAAGGTTTAGGTTTTGCACTCTTTTTTGAATTTGAAGTTCAAATTCAAAATTTATTTGAAATCTGACAAAAATTCTTAAATGAAAGTTGTAGAGCATGAAATTTGGAGCAATCTGTATTTTGGAAGAATTTTGAGTGCAGTTCAACTTTTGGAAGTAATTGAAAAAAAGGGGGAGGAAAAGATCTCTCCGCTTGTTGTTGTTGTATGGGGTGCCACCGCATACGGCCGCCCATGCCGGGCCGGGCTGTCCGACGCCGCCGTGGGACGTTCTCAGCCATTCCCGGGGTTCGCGCGCGACCAACCACCTCTCCATCGTCGCGAAGGCCCGTGCCACCTGCGAACCATCCATGCTCCATAAAAACCGAGCTCTGGCCGGCGTCGGCGTCGCTTTTCTTCCTCTGCACCATCGTCGCCCGTTCCCACCCGCCGGCCAAATTCACGGTCTACGCACCACCGCCGTGTCCTCCATCCCCACACACACCTCGGTCATCTCCTTGCCTACCTTTTGAGACTTGAGTCACGGGCTAAGGTCACCGGCGTCGCTGCGTGGCGTTGTCTTGGCCCGGGAACACCGCCGCCAACCGTTTTTCCCAGCGGCCCACGCCCCTCCGCTCTGCCTCCATCCTTTCCGGCTGAAGTAGTGAGTCACGGTGAGCCTCCTCATGCCCTTCTCGAGGCTCAATTGAGCCCCTCGTGTGCCCATCGTGGCGCCGTTCGGTCCGCCCCGCGTGCGTGCGCTGAAGCCGTCATGGCCGCCACCATCACTTCTCCGATCATCGTTTGCCCTTGTCAAGTACCTCGTTGTGCTCGGGGGAAGAGTGAGGAGTCAGCCTGGGGTAGCTTTTGTCGTCGGTAAGCGTCGTCATCGGCGGGGGAGCCTTGCCGGTCGCCGCCGTCGTTCCGTCGGCCAGAAAAAGAAAAGGGAGGGAGAAGGCGCCGGCAATTTGGGCCCCCTTTGTCGGCGAAAGAAGAGGGGAGGAGAAGGCAGGCGCGGGCCGTGCGTGGGAGTGGGCCGCTGTTGGGCCATTTCGGGCCGCATGGTGGTCTCGGGGAGAAGTGAAATGCTTTTCTTTTTCTTTTTAATTTCCAAAAGCTGATTTTCATCTTTTTGTTGTATTTTATTTTGGGCAAGTAAAATTGTGCAAAAAAATATGCTCTGGTATCCTTGAGTGATGCTATACCTAGGAAAAATACTAACTTTAGTTTTTCTGTAACTTTTGTTTATAAATAAATTTGCTCTTTTAATTAATAACTACAACTTCCATGATTTTTAATAATTAAAATATAAGTCCAAAAATTATGAAATTTGTTTTGTGTGCTAATCAGATGCTAATGATCTTAATTATGAAGTTTGATCATGTTTTGACTAATTTTTGTATTATGCTTAATTAATGCCTTAATTAATTAATGTTTAATTAATTAATCATGTGGTTAATTAGGGTTTAATTAATCCCCAATTAGCAAGTTAATTAGTAGCTTTCAACAACTGTAAAAATGGTTAATAAATTAGTAATCACTCTAATCACTATTAGGATTGCTTGATTTTGGGATTAAGTGATGACCCTAGGTCATTAACCCTAATGACCTTCGGCATTTTATGTTGATTGCGTATCGTTAGTCCGTCGTCGTCGACGCTAGTCATACCTTCTTAGTGCAACTATACCGTGAAGGAAAGTTGTACTCAAGATCGGTTAACAATCGTTGCATCATTATCGCATGCTCTTTTATTATCGCATCGTAATCATGCATCTCAATCGTAGCCGTCTTGCCCTGAAGAAGGTGTTCTGGGCGTGAAGAGGTTGGTCCTGATCTCAACAAAGTGCCATCACTGATCCTAACTTCGTCGAGCCCCAAGGCAAGCCCCGGATGCATTAAACATTTCCTTGTATTTCGAAAATCTTTTATATCGTATGTTGATAATGTGATGCATTAGGTGTAGGAGTTGTGTGATATCCTACTTTGATGCATTTACCGCATCCTTGATATTTTATCCTCGGATACCTGCTTTTGATTTATAAAATGCTTAGTATACGCCGCTCTCTGCTGATAGCATAGGCTTTATAAATAAACTGTTTTAAAAAAGTGTGAGAACTATACTCCCCGAAGGGAATTTACTTAAAAACCTCGATGTTGCTTGTCGTCTATCCTTGTTCCGCGGGGTCAAGGATACACCACAAGAATATGATGATGAGTAACTCGAGACGTCGGTGGAGTGACTTGCATCGAGGAAGGGCTAGTGCCCCGGTGTAGTGTCGCCCACTTGTGTCGGTTAAGGACCGTCCGTTGTTTGGCCCCAGGATCATGAGGTTATTGGATAGTACTAGTCGCATGCTAATGGCGGTAAGCTCCCTTGTATGATCCATGCGAGAACGGACAACCGCACGGAAGTAGCGTGTACCCATACTACGGGTATACCTGGCCGACGGTTGTGCCAGACCGACGGCGTAGGGAAGGTGGTGTCTTTGTACTCTCGTGGCTAGGACCCGTTCGTGCGGAGAAATGCAAGCGTGAGTTGATGTATGTGAGATGTTCGGTCCTCGCATACATCGTGTGGCTAGAAGCCCCAATTTGGGTATATAAAGCGATTCGAATCGTTGTGTGCTCCACGATATGGGAGCCGTAATCCGAGTCCCGCATCGTAGTAATCATGAAAGTTGGTGATGGAAAGTTTTGAATCCGATACATGGTTGACAAGTGATTGATGTAGTACAGCAAGGATTGGCTTAGTCTCTTTTTGCAAAGGTGTCATTTGATCTTGCTAAAGCCTTACCTTGATTCCTATTAGCCAAGCATTCCCGAGTCTTCTCCCCAATTTTTGGTCGGGTAAGTCTTTGCGGAGTACTTTTTGTACTCGGGGTTTGTTTAACCCGTTGCGGGTGAACCGTGTGAGCAAGTGTGCTACGGCCCTTGCCGCATGACGGGCCGTTGATGAAGTGACCGACGAGGAGTAGATTGTGTGGCCCGTGGGGGGGGCACTTTCGTTGTGTGATTGTAATAAAGTTAAGTAATGATACTTCCATTTGTTTTTGTAATAATGTTACTCCGGTTTGTATAAGTTTGACAAAAGTTTGTAAATTAAGTTATTGTAAGTCTTCCGCTACTCGGTATTTTGTATGAAAACTGTTGTAATCTTTGTGATGTCTCTCGTAAGTATCGATCCCGGAGGAAACGTGGTTCATCGGGGTTTCACCCGACGTAACATTCTAGGTTATGTGGTACTCAAATACGGCCGATGAGGTCTTAAGGACAATGTCGGTGCTTGTGGGCCATATAATTAGAAGGTTCTACGCCACAAGTTCTCTCCTACCAAGCACCTTTTGCTTGCCAAACCTATTAACGGGAAGTGGACTACAGAGGATTCAACAAAGGTATAAGTCACCTTGACGAGCTACGACTATCCGGAAAATCAGGGGACATTCACAAGTAAACATAGCCCAAACACCACGTCTACGCTACGAATACTACTTCAATCAAGAAGCTATCTAGATCAAAGTACTCAATAAGAGTTGCAAATTAGAAGAATAGTATGAACAAAACACTTACTTTAGCCAGAAGTTGACTACCAAATGATCTCAAGATGCAAACTCCGGGCGAGGGAGGTTGATCTTGAAGAATATAGCGACGAAGAAGCACCGACAGGCCGGAACTCCTCCAGAACTCTACTCTCCAACTCTATCTCTTTAATCTCTAAACAAGAACTAGTTCTAGATTGAACTAGCCTTTCTTGATTGCTAGTCTAGATCTACTAGATAGGAATTAGGGTTTCTGGCTCTTTAGCTCTCCATTGATCTGGCTCTCTTTCAGAGGAGGTCTGGCCCTGCTTATATAGCCCAGTGGGATGAACATCAACCGTAGGATCAAACCGACTTAATATAGGGTTAAGATGGATCCTTAAAGGCGGTGGAGAAGCACGCAGAAGATGACAGGTGGGGTCCACCCCCTCAGGCCGGCCGGCCTGGCTGGTGGGGCCGGGCGGCCTCACCCCAAAACAGCTCGAGCTACGCTTCATTCTGGTGTCTTCTAGATCCTTCCTAATCCCTCTAGCAATATTTTCCGTCGCGGTTAAGTTTCATGGCTTTTATGCACTTTAATCCTCAATTATGCACTTTCTGGATAACTCCCTGAAAAACAGACAATTCACCAAAACTCGTGGAAATTGTCAGTAATAAGTAATAACCTCATATTCTATAATATTGTTGTAATTCACAAGGAAGATTGACGGTTAAAAATAGACGTTATCTACCGTCAATAAATACACAATTTACCTATTGCAATGGTCATGAGAAATATTACAACCCAATATAACCGTTGCAATAATTTGAAATAATAGCAACGCTATTCTATATGGTTGCAAGAGCATTAGACAGTTGCAATGCCAGTCCATACTAATGCAATAAAATGTCATCATGGCAATATTTTGGACCTATAGCAACATTTTTCAAAAATGAGTTGCTATAGATCTCATCTCTTGCAACAACAAACGTAAATATTGCAATGCACTATTTTAGTGGCAACACAGTTCTCCTATTGCCACCGTTTTAGACAAATATTGCAAAACACCCCCTATTACAACACAATTTGTAGCGTTGCACATGGTGTCATATTGCAACAGGGTGAGAATCTAGTAGTGTAATACGGTAAGAGATCAAATTACTATCTATCCTATCTACTTTAGGCACTAGTTTCAGTTTGTGTTCTTGCTAGCCATAAACAAGTTCCACATTGTTTTTCCTTTTAAGTCAATCTAAATTTTTGTATGACACTTTCCACTGTGCAGTGCCAATGGCGGATCTAGGAACATATGAGGGGGGCTCAAGCCCCCTACTCAGGCTTTATGTTATGGACATCTTTATGTATAGCAGTGTTATACAGATATAATATGGTGAGAGATAATATCATCTACCCTATTTGTTTTGATTTTAGTTCTGTTATTGAAACGTATTATGTGACATTGGTCCCTGATGAAGAGCATAGGCATCAAAGAAGCTCCTAGGGTGTTGATTATTAGCGGCCCGCTAGAGAAGGGTGCTACTGTTGTTAAGAACATCACAGAGGTCGACGTGATGGCCTCCTCAATAGGGCTGTTCTAAAGACACAATAGCCCAATTTGAATGCACCTCTTCAACATCTCACTGGAGCTACTCATTAGGGACGACGAATCGGCGATTATCTGCATCATCGTTCTGCGCTCAAAGGTGTATCACTTCCACACCGGCTAGATGTGTCAAATCTTGGAGGGTGTATCACTTCCACGTCGGCTTGACGTGTCAAATCTTGGAGGTCCTAGCTCATAAATAAGTCATTTCTCGCTTGTTGGACTAACAATGCATGTATCGACGCCTATGGTGACTTGCATTGTTTTCTCCATTAAATTACTTCCTCGTTGACTATTTGATATATCCTCTGTAGGAGTGGAGATAGGGGGTATGGGCACCCCCGAACTTCGCATAATCTTCACTAGTACATATAATTAGTCCTCACCAATTACTAGAAATTATATTTAAACATGTCTTCTCAATCTATTGTAGATTATTTTTCTCAAATATATCTCCTGATTGTCTAATGTTATTTCTTGATTGATCTAATATTAAGTGTCTAAATAAAATAAATATGATGTGAGTTTATTTTATCTTAAATTTAGGCATTTACGCCCTTTGTTTTTAAAATAATTGTTAGTATGGTCAAACTTTCTTAGGTTTGTAGAAAATATTAGCATCATTTATATCTTCAATTAAGTTTAATATAAAAATATAGTCATCTAATGATACTAATTATGTACCATAAATATTGTGTTTTTTATGTAAATTTGGTGAGCGTTAAAAATAATTGACTTCTAGAGAGTGAAAATGACATTAATTTTGAGAGGGGGAGTAATATTTATCAAACATGATGAGATTAAAGATGATTTAATATAACATTTTTAGTCAACATTAAAGTTGATTTGTTTAAAGCCAACATCCAGATCCCACAATACTATTGTATATTTTTTTGACACTTTGTGAGCTGGCCCTCCCTATATCTAAATCCCACTCCGCCCCTATGATTTACTTCCAGAAATAAATAAATAAATAATATGCACTTGTACTGATGAGAGTACACCTGCACATATTTATACACAACATTTGTACTATCGAAAAACAATAACTAAATTAATTTACATGCTGATTCATCCATGGTCGTGTTGATTGATTTGGACATGCATGCATAAACGGTGAGACGGATCGATGATTCTTATGCTTGGGACCACGATGACGACAGATGGACGGCCTAATTATCGTGGTGGTGGTGCGCTGCTGCTACGAGAGACGTGAGAGTAAAATTTTAGAAATATTCGAGGATAGAAATGCATATACTCCCTCTATATCGGATTTAGAAGTCGTTTTGGACAAGTGACAAGGTCTCTAAAGTATAACTTTGAGTTCATATTTTTTTTAAAGAAAATACTCATCACAAAGTGATATTTATATTTTTATGAAAGTATTTTTCAAGACAAATCTATTCATACGGTTTTTACATTTCTAAACTTAACAACTTAAAAGTTATTCATGATTTATGTTCCTTATATTGACCTGAATTTTGTCCAAAACAACTTTATTTTTCTATACGAAGGAAGTATATGTCCATATGTAAATACGTGGTGATTAAACCATTTCTAGTATGTATGTGTTACCCCCACATAATTAGACAACGACTTTGCATTTACCTATTTATATGGATTCACTATATAGCATTGTCCATTAATTTGTCCTAAGTTGATTTTAGCCAAATTTGCAGAAAAATATATTAGGTGTTGTTTGGTCCAACTATAGCGGTAATGTAATCGGTGTCCGCCACTATTGCTAGCGCCATTTGTTTGGCTGCAGTGTTCAGACTTGCTTCTCGCGAGTAAAGGGGCATGCAAGCAGCGCCCGTGATCAGATAACGCTTGGAGGTGGCCGGTATCCAAATTACACACGTCCGTATATGATTCTGCAGTAACCGATCCCATGATATCATCCTAACCAAACATGGAGTAACATGATGTGATAGCATCTTCTGTGATATCCTAACCAAACCTGGAGCGGCGGTATGCGATGACGCCGTGAATGGATTACGTTACGGGAACAACGAGACAAACAGCACCTTAGTGTGTACAGGTTCTAATAAATACTTATTAATACATATTTAGTAATGTGTGGATTCGAATATAACTAATTTAATGTTGTGGCTGTTGCTGGATTTTAACAAAACTAAAGTCGACTATAATTTAGAACCGAAAGAATACTGGATACATAGATGAATGGATATATTGTTCCGGGGGAAAAATGGTTACAATTAATTATTGTATAGCATATACAGCTATTCAAGGGACACCGAATGTTTAAAAAAGAGGGGAAACTAACGAGAGAAATGGGCCAAGCCAGAAGTAATCGGTACGTAGTCGATGGATTACTAGTGGCCCATCAGGGCCCAAAATCCAGCCCACTAAAACACACTGCCAAGTTTGGATGGGTGTAATTAAGCAGCTAAGAGCATCTCCATCAGCTCATCAATACTTTATTTCCAATAGAGTGATATTGGTGATCACCAATACTGTTTTTCTAGACTATTGAGGAAGATGCTCCAACAGATCACCAATAATCTTCCCTAATACATTTGAGGTCCACCTATCAAAAGAAGGTGATAGTCATGCATTGTATGAAAGATAGTAAAAGTTAGTGGTAGAACCCAGCTATTGGGGGAGCTACAACTCCTCCTTTATATAAGAGGAGATGAAAGATATATTGGTGATCACCAATAAAAGGTGATCATATAGAGGAGCTGTTGGAGGAGCAAAATTGGCTCATCAAAATTGGCTCATCTTCCCCAATATCTTTAGAGCATCTCCAGCAGCTCTCCTTTCCCATCCCTCATCCCCATAAACCCACCATATTGGGGGAGATGAGCCAATTTTGCTCCTCCAACAGCTCCCCTTTTATTGGTGATCACCAATATATCCTCCATCTCCCCTCATATAAAGGGGGAGTTGCATCTCCCCCAATAGCTGAGGTCCACCATTATTTCACCATCTTCCACACCATGCATGACTATCACCTTCTTATGAAAGGTAGACCCTATATATATTGGGGAAGATTATTGGTGATCTGTTGGAGCACCTCCCCCAATAGCCTAGAAAAACAGTATTGGTGATCACCAATATCACTCTATTGGGGATAAAATATTAGTGAACTGATGGAGATGCTCTAATGCCGCAGAGATTAACCACTGCCAATCGAAAGGACAATGCGTGGTACTAGTGTAGAACATAGATGCAAAGTTACAGTACTACTAGGGCCTATTTGGTCTATGATCAAAAGGTTGACATGCTAAAAGCTAGTCTTGCTACAGTTTTTCCAGTAACTATTTAGTTCACTGCCACAGCTATGGCATATCAAACTTTCTTAGCACTCTGCCCCACATGTTATAGATTTATTTTCGCGCAAAGCTTGTCAAATGTTTGGCGCCGTTTTTGTTCGCCACATTTTACCAAAAGATAGGCGTGGCAAGTTAAGGTCACTAACCAAACAGGAATAGAAAAGATAATCCTAACAAATCATCTTGTGTGAAACGTCTTGTAACGGGATTAATTAACACAGAATGCAATTAAATGTTTTGGAACCTTTTTTAAATATTTTGGATATGAAGTAAAAAAAACTTGAAAGTAAAAAAAAAAAAAAAACAATCTGGCTAGCTACGAGAGTATACACACTCAGCTCAAAGAATGCAACCGGCCAATTTCGCCACTCCGTGATTGGGCTGCTTGCTGTTGGGCCGCCGCTGCATGATGGCAATGGACACATCGTTGGGAAACAGGTCCCTGCGCACGAAGGCGTGGTACACGGTGGTCACCAGCACGCCGGCGACCGTGACGGACGCGATTCCGGCGAGCCCGATCGCCAGCGCCCGGCTGGCCAAGCTGTCCACCGACGACGCGTACATGGTGGTCGCCATGGCGACGCTGGTCATCGGGAACGTGTAGGCCCACCACGCGAGCGAGAACCTGACCCCTCTGAAGAAGAGGTTGACACGGACCACCAGCGACAGGAAGAGGAAGAGGGAGACGAAGTAGGCGAGCTTGGCGCCGGAGCCGAACTCGCCGGAGAGCCTGGCCCACGCCATGGCGGCGACGGAGGGCACGGCGACGAAGAGGAAGAACACCGGGTGGAGCTCCCTGGGGAGCCGCGTCATCGCGTCGTTGGTGTCGAGCCACTGGTACAGCGTCACGAACAGCACGGCGTAGTGCGCCAGCCCGACGGCGAAGAAGAAGAGCGGCGCCTCGTGGAGCCCGACCAGGGCGCCCAGCAGCGCGCCGACGAAGTTGCCGACGATGGCCAGGTGGCTCGTCGGGTTCGCCACCTTGGACAGCCGCCGCCCGCCGCCGGACATCCACTGGCCGTAGATCTTGAGGTCGAGCAGCAGGATCGGGGCCATGAGCGCGTACCAGACGGCGTGGCTGCCGTGGATCGCCCGCACCGGCGGCGGCGGCGGCAGGCCCTTGACGAGGAAGAGGCAGGCGACCCACGGCGCGAAGAAGAAGTTGACGCGGATCGGGTTGCTGAACTCGCGGCGGACGGCCTCGAAGTAGAACACGGCCTTGAGCAGGTAGACGCCGGAGACGAAGCCCGTGAGCGCCACGGAGACCCACCACAGCGCCTGGTTCACCGCCGGGCTGACGTGGAGGAACGCCATGGATGGCTCTGAGTGCAGCGACTTCCACAGCATCGCCTGGCTGCTCACGCCCAGGCACATCCCGAACGCGCTCACCGGGAACCGGAGCAGGAACGGCCACGTCTCGTCGTCCGGCAGCGTCGACACCTCCGTCGCGCGAAGCGTCTCGAGCTCCGGCCCTTGCAGGGCCGAGAAGTATCGGTCGGCGCTGGGGACCTCGTTGTTCTCGTCGCCGCCGTCGCCGTCGCCGTCGCCGGTGTCCTCCTTCTCCTCGGAGATCTTCGAGTCTGCGACGACCTCGATGATCTCTGCCGGAGAGTGGAGGGTGGAGAGCTGCTGGCGCTCGACGCGGCTGGAGAAGGTCTTCAGGTGATCGAACCGGCGGTCCATGCGCACGGCGGCATCGCCGTCGCTGCGGATGATGGACGCGCACGCGCCGAGGTGAAGCCCAGACGGCGACGCCGGCACGGTAAATGCGACGGAGTACGGAATCTCGGTCTCCTGCACGTGAGCTTGCTCGCCGTGCGCCACCGCCTGCGCGCTCACCGTCACCGTCACGTCGGCCTCCTTCTTGGCGGAATCAGCAGCAGCAGCCTCCCGTCCAGCTCCAGCCACGGGAGAAGCGCCGTCCATTCCCGCCATCCGGATCAATGCTCTTGCTTTTGGCAATGGCCGCTCAGAATCGCTCGCGTGACCGCTACAATGTGTAGCTCAGCTCGCTAGTGGTAGTGGATGCCGCAGTCGAGATTACAGGGGAGGAGGAGGACTGGAGAAGATTTAGTTCTACTTGGTGCACTGCTGCAGCCATGTGCATATCTAGAAAATCTCTATCTCTAGTTCTCTCTACGAATAAATGTCTATCTCTTATCTTCTATCTACATCTACATTTCTTCTTTTCTCTATATCTCCATCAGTGTGCAACTAAAATCCTAAGATGTTCAAGTCCAATTCAAAAACTTAAAAACTTAAAAAGAGAAAAAGGCTTTCGTCTGCTTAGAGCATTTACTTTATTTTATAGTCCCGTGCCATTATAGTGTACGCATATGAGCATGCAAAAATAGTAAAATTTATGGACGGTCCTTGAATTTGATCATAGACAGTGTTATTTAGGTTTCTGAACTTTCGGTTTTGGCTCCATAAACTTAGTTTGGGTATCATTAAGATCCAAAACATCATGGCAGCGGCGGTCGTCCTCGTTCCTAACCATCCGTGCACGGTGCACCCCTAGGGTGCCTTTCTTCGTTTCTCCTTTGAGGTGCTACCTAGAGGCCAGAAACCCCTTTGTTGTTTGGGCTTCTAGTGAAGGTTGAAATTGAAGACGTCTCAACCTCCTCCTTGTCGTATAAACTATATATCGCCTTTAGATGCATTCCAGTTGAGGTTTGAGATGCTATTGCTAGCAGATTACAAGTGGTGGAGTTGGCCGGTCCCACAAAAACAGCAAGCTCAAGTTAGCATGTGGAGTATTATATATATGATTATAATTTATTTAGACTAGTGAACCTTAAATGTGCGACACACACGTGGACATCAAAAAAAAACTCAAGGAATTGTATTGGCATTAAAATTTTGCCTTTTTTAATTGAAAATTCCAATTCTAGCTTTTCTTAATTGAAAACTCCATTACTCACTTTCTGGTGCCAAGTTGGAAATCATATCCATCTATACAACCGAGAATACTTTGAATTAGTATGACAATACCCTAATTTAGAATCAACTATCAAGCTGCTATACAATAGGCTACATTACAAACTATAGATGCATGAAGTACATACACATTAATCATTTTTGGGCAAATATCCCCATCTCCCACATCAAACCACTTGCAGAGCTTGTGATTGAAGTACGTCGACACTTGACAGTGCAGTTTGCCTTATCCACTTACCATTATCAGAGTTTGTCTTCCTTTTAAGCCATAGTACAAAAGGAACTATAATATGTAGGATAGTATATAGATTCTTCCTACTTTAGCATTCCTCAATGATTTGTCCTAAGTAAAACTGCTCTGATTTTGTTCAAATTTGCATAAAAATATATTAAGTTGTTCATGTTCTAATGAATACTCATTAAGACATACTTAACAATACGTGGATTTAATAGAACTAATTTAGTGTTGTAGATGTTGATGTATTCGTTCTATAAACTATAGTAGTAGAAGTTAGGGAAGTTTGATTTAGACAAAACTAAAGTCAACAATAATTTAGAACCGAAAGAACTTCATAGATAGACCGTATATATTGTTCTGGGAAAAATTGGCTACAATTAATTGTTGTAGCAACTATTCAGAGGGACACCGAATGGTAAGAGGAGGGAAAAATTATGTGAGAATGGGTTAAGCCAGAAGTAATAAAATCACTGGTGGCCCATCAGAGCCCAAACTCCAGCCCATAAAACACAGCACTGCCAAGTTTGGATGGGTGTAATTAAGCAGCTACCACTGCGAATCGCAGGAAGACAGATAATTAAAATGCAAACAATAAAGAAATAAATGGAACCAAATCCTCGATGGATCTAAACCTGCTACTCTCCAAGTCCATGCGCAATGAATAGCGATTATAATACATAGGATACAATCTCTCGTGTTCTCCAAATTTAAATTAGAATCCAAAAAAGGGAAAACATCACATACTACTAACTCGTTCTAAATTATAGTTTGTTTAATTTTTTAACTATAAATTTGACCACTTTCGGCTTATTAAAAAAAATTATACAAAATTTTATATTTTTTATTGTGACTTACTTTTTGAAAAAAAAAAAGTTCTTCAAGACCGATTTAAATTTGACTATGTTTGTATAAATTATTTTAAATAAAACAAGCGGTCAAACTTAAAATTAAAAAATAGTTTGTATAAATTATTTTAAATAAAATGAGTGGTCTAATATAAGATTAAAAAGTCAAATGAATTATAATTTAAAATAGAGGGAGTACTTGAATATATCTGATTTGGCTACCCCCAGAATTTAAAAAGGATATCATATCATTACTCTATCCAACCCCATCAATGCAAAGCCGCCCTACCCCCAACCTGCCCTGATTTTCAGATTCACCGTGCAGACATCCTATATATATAAATGCCAAGAAATCATCCAATATATACTAAATAATGCAGTATATCTTTCATGCTGCATTTATTCATATTTGTGAGTTAATTCTGTCTATTCTTTTTGAGTCTGTTTCTACTCTGTGTTCATCTGCCTATAAATACTCCTACTTACCCACCATAGTAATTCTTTTGATGTGACCAAGAAATCGATCCAAATTCCAAATGCATTTCACCACCACACAGTGCTATTACTAGGAGGTTTATTTAAGAGCAGACAATAGAGTTCGTGAGGAGAGAGAGAGAGAGAGAATGGTGCGTCTTCTTGCTGCAGTTGGTGGGCTGGTGGCGTTCTTCTGCTTATTAGGCCACAGCCAGGCCCAGCAGTGGCCCGACTACCACGCCGCCCTGACCAACTCTCTGCTCTACTTCGAGGGGCAGCGCTCCGGCAAGCTGCCGCCGGACCAGCGCGTGCAATGGCGCGGCGACTCCGCGCTCGCCGACGGCCACGACCACGGCGTAAGCACAAGCCCCGTCGTCGTCGTCGCTACACATTCTCGCACTTGTTTCATTCATGCATGATGACGTACGCAACGCAACGCAGGTGGACCTCACCGGCGGGTACTACGACTCCGGCGACAACGTCAAGTTCGGGCTACCCCTGGCGTTCACGGTGACGATGCTGGCGTGGAGCGTGGTGGAGCACGAGCGCGCGCTCGCCGCGGCGGGGAGCTCCGGAACGCGCTGGCCGCCGTGCGCTGGGGCGCCGACTACCTGGCCCGGGCGCACGCCGCCGACGAGACGCTGTACGTGCAGGTCGGCGACGGCGACTCCGACCACGCGTGCTGGCAGCGGCCCGAGGACATGGACACGCCCCGCACGGCCTACAGCGTCGACGCCTCCCGCCCCGGATCCGACGTCGCCGCCGAGACCGCGGCCGCGCTGGCCGCCGCCTCCGTCGCGTTCCGACAACTCGATGCCGGTTACAGCGCCATGCTCCTCGGCCACGCCGAGCAGGTAAACCTACGCCGACACGCGCCGCTGCGTGCTCCCATGGATGAACGGCGTGCATTCACTGATTCACCAATCACCATTAGTAATTGTCAGATGATTTGTGGTTGCAGCTGTTCCGTTTCGCCAAGAACCACCGTGGCCTGTACCAGAACAGCGTGCCGGGGGCTGCCAAATTCTATCTTAGCAGCGGCGATGAGGTAGTACCATTTACGTCAAAAAAAAAAAATCGATGGAAATTTTAAATCGGGTCAAAAAATTGTTCATACCATTCAATGGAATAATGCAATGTTCTTGTTGGCATTGATGATCGACCAATTAATGAGACAGGACGAGCTGATCTGGGCTGCAGTCTGGCTCTTCATCGCCACCGGCAGTGAGGACTACAAGGCCTTCATCGCCGGCGACGGCGACGTCGGCGGAGCGCAGACCTCGTTCTCATGGGACAACAAGTTCGTCGGCGCCCAGGCACTGGTCGCCAAGGTATAGAGTTCTTCATCCCTGCATCGCCATTCGATACTACTACTGACAAGTGACAACCGCGACGAATTCGCCATTGATCGAATCATCTTGCTACTCGCAGCTCATCCTCGAAGGGAAGCTGGCCGACGCCGGCAAACGCGGCGGCGATGAAGAGCCACCTGGAGGAGTTCCTCTGCGGCGTGTTACAGCACAACAGCAACGACGGCAGGCTCAGCCCCGGCGGCGTGCTGTGGCTGGAGCCCTGGAACAACCTGCAGTACGTGACGTCGGCGGCGTTCATGCTCGCCGCGCACTCCGACCACCTGCAGGCGGCCGCGGGGTCAGCCTCGTCGCTCCGGTGCGGCGGCGGCGGGGCGGCGCTGCCGCCGTCGCAGCTGCTCGCGTTCGCGCGGTCCCAGGCGGACTACATCCTCGGCGCCAACCCGGCGGGGATGAGCTACATGGTCGGGTACGGCGCCAGGTTCCCGGAGCAGGTGCATCACCGCGGCGCGTCGGTGCCGTCCATCAAGGCCAGCCCCGGCAAGATCACCTGCAAGGGAGGCTTCGGCTACTACAGCAGGGACACGCCCAACCCCAACGTCATCGTCGGCGCCATCGTCGGAGGGCCCGACGGCAGCGACCGGTTCGACGATTCCCGCCGGAATTACGAGCAGACCGAGCCGTCCACCGTCACCGTCGCGCCCATGGTCGGAGTGCTTGCCAGGCTTTCGCAGGAGAAATGAGAGTGAGACATGGCTCTCTCTCCACCATTTTTTAGCAGGAGGCTGCTTGCGTTTATAGGATTATTCGGCGACATAGATTTGCCGCATAATTTTGATTCTTTTGCTCTCAGACAGACCATCTTGTAAATTGATCACAAATGATATCCAATAAAATCACTTGCTCTCACAACAGCTAACATCGGTCCGGCATGTATTTATTGGATTCCAAAATCTGTTTCAAGGGCCATCGGGCCCAGTCTATGTCACTCATCAAAATGCTTACGTAGTAAGCCCAATTAATTTAATAAACTACAGCACTGAGACTGCCCTTATTACGTTTTTGCATTACTGAGACTAGTCAACAAGTACAATCTAACAGCAACATGCAAATTGACAATAGTTGACATCCAATAAACTTCTTATGCTGATAACAATATTGGTCCGACATGAAATTATTCGATTCCAATATTTGGAACAGGTTTTCATATGCGGACCTTTACCACCATATGTATTACCAATCACCCTAGCAACAACTGAAAAAAGGCCTGTGCCTACATTAAGCAGCAGCAACATCAAGCGCTGGTAGACAGTCCCTTATAACATCTGCGGCATGCTCCAGCTCCTTCTCTGAGATGATGAGCGGCGGCACCAGCCTCACAACATTGCCTTTGCCGGCAGTCAGCACTATGACGCCGGCATCCAAGCATGCGTCGACCAGAGGACTAGCCGGTACATCTAGCTCGATGCCGACAAGAAGGCCAACCCCACGGACCTCCTTTACGTGCGGGTTTCCGCTCAGCTTGGTGCGGAGAAGCTGCTTGAAGTTTTCCCCTTTCTTGGACACCTCAGCCAAGAAACCAGGTTTCATGATTTTGTCAAACACGGCTATCGCAGTCTGGCAGGCAAGAGGGTTGCCACCGAACGTTGTACCATGGTCGCCGTAGTTTATGGCTGCAGCAACCTTCTCCTTGACCAAGACAGCAGCAATGGGAATACCATTGGCCAATGGCTTTGCTAAGGTCATTATGTCTGGTTCTACTCCGTACAACTCATGCGCCCAGAGTTTACCAGTGCGTCCGAAACCACATTGCACCTGCATTTGGAAACCATATACCACCATTACATCTGATCTGATGGCTGCCCACTTCACAGATTGATGCAGCTTGATAACTATGGAATATAATCATGAATGTATTGCTGAAATGACAATATGAATGTAGAATACATTAACATGTTCTGTAACTAGATAAGAGATAAGAGCACAGTCTATGCCTAAAGTCGGTAATGGAATGCATAGCTGCAAGTAAATTGTGCATGTTTTGAACTTTGTAAACCAATCATGAATTACTAGCAGTGTCATGGGGTTCTCAATATGAACAGAACAGAGTTGTGGCAGAGTATACAACATACCTCATCAAAGACCAAGAGGGCTCCCGCCTCGTCACAGGCCTCCCGCAGCCCCTGCAAGAACTCCTGGGTGGCACTGTGAATACCACCCTCACCCTGCACGGGCTCGACGAACACGGCAGCGACCCTGCCGGACCGTATGACCTTCTTTGCCGCCTCCAGATCGCCGTAATCCACGAAGGCCACTCCGGGCATGACGGGCGCGAAGGGCTCCCGGTACTGCGACTTGCTGGTGAGCGCGACCGCGCCCATGGTCCGGCCGTGGAAGCTGCTGCTGAACGCCAAGAACTCCATGGGCGGGTCGTCACTGTCGGGGTGGGCGACCCGCTGGAACTTGCGGGAGAATTTGATGGCCGCCTCGTTGGCCTCCGTGCCAGTGCTGGCGAAGAAGGCGCGGTCGGCGAACGACACCCCCACGAGCCGCTTGGCGAGGTCTATCTGCGACATAGAGCCGCTTCAGCAGGTGATGAACCAGAGAAAAAACAGGCCGGACGGAGCAATGCGTCGAACAGATGGTGAGCGCGGTGAGAGGACGTGGGGCAGGGCACCCACCTGAGGCGTAGTGTAGAAGACGTTGCTGGTGTGGGTGATTTTACCGCCCTGCTTCGCCATGGCGGCGCACAAGTCGGGATCCGCGTGGCCGAGCGACGTGACGGCGATGCCGGAGGACATGTCGAGGTACTCGCGGCCGTCGAGGTCGTACACCTTGCACCCGCGGCCGTAGTCCAGGACGACGCGGGACCGCTTGTAGGTGCCGACGAGGTACCGCGCCTCGTCCTCGATGACGGCGCGGCTCGCCGCCGACAGCTCCCGCCGCGGCGGCCCCACGGAGGAGGCCGCGGTGGTCGGCGGCGGCGGCGGCGTCGCGAGGCAGGCCGAGACGTGCGCGCGGCGTGGGCGGGACTGCGGAGTAGCGGCCGCGGCCCAGCCGGCGGCCGGCTTGACGGCGAGGAAGGACTGGAGCAAGGTCATGGCGGACTGCGAGGATTTTTTGGGAGTTGCGGCGGCGTGCGGGACGCGAGCTTCTCGTTGCGTGGGGATTTAAATACCCGGGATTGCGTTTGGGAGTAGGGATCCAATTCCGGGAAGATATCAGGAAGGAAGTGGGTTGGCTGCAGGCGGCTAATTCCCAGGATCGCGCGCGTCGGTGGGGCCCGCGTGGAAGTGAGACGGAGGGGGGTGGGGGTGGGGTGGGGTGGAGCCGTGTAGGTGCGCGTGCATACGGTGCCGCGGTTGGTAGGTCAGCCGGGGCAGAGCGAGACAGAGGGCCTTGGTCACGAGTCTTAGGACAAAGCACGTTTCAAACTTTGGTTATGTGTCTACTTAACTTTTTTTTTTAAAAAAAACTCTATTTATTTTAAATTATAAAACTCTCTATCTATGTATATAGTGTATATCTAAATGCACAACAGGTTAGGATGGAGAAAATAACACACTTATGAAAGTGACAAGTCAATGAGTTCTCAATATAATAGCATAAGCAAAAACAAATATAAGCAGCCACATGCATTTTCCAAGCTAAAGAGACCAAAAAAAAAACCGATAGTGGTAGATTGGTAGCAGGTGATATTCATGTTTATCACCGTATTCCATAGCGTGTAATTTAAATATATAAATTTATTGGAGTCAATGAAGGTTCAACTGAGATGATTCAAAATTTTATATGCGGCTATAGGGGAGAAATCAGGTGTCCCACTCCCACCTCTTAAGGATGATACCCTGCATGCTACCAACATGTGATACATCACATCAAAAGAGAAGACACCAAATTCCAAACAAGTAGAGACATCTTAGCCTCAACGAAGAAGAGGACGAAGTTATCCAACCCACTGAAGCCTGGATATTGCCCCTCCCATAGAATTATAACGTGTATTCGTGTCTCCATCCTATGGGCATTGATATATTCATGTACTACTATATCGAACTTTAATAGGTGCGAAATGTGGAGGCATGAGACTTCCTTGTCCATAGGCCTATGTGACTCGTGAGGTTAATTAACCTCAGACTGGTGTCAAATATTTCGGCGACGAGTTTCACTTTAATTTTTTAATTTTTATTTATGTTGATGACTAACCACTTATTCGGTCAGGTGTTCGTTTTTTTATATTCAGGCATTCATATGACGACGAATCTATAACTCCTATAGTCCTAAACCCAACCAGCCTATTTCTCTGCGTTCGATTGGTCCACGGCTCGAATGACGTCATCATAGGAGCCGCTCTCTTAATTTGGACCATCCATCGAAGCGTATGCGTTACTGGCTGGTGGTGCCTTCGTGCAACCATCCAAAGCACTAGGCCCATCGAGCCTCCCCCAAGCCCATCGAGCACGCCTAACTAGCGCTTCACCTCCGTCGACGATTCAATCAGCGTGTCGTAACGCTTCCCCCGCCCGTGCCGTAAGTCTTCTCCCCGATCGCTCCACCCTCCGCCACCCTCCGGCTAATCCCTTCTACACGACCACCAACGCCCACCGCCAAATCTCTCCGATGCTCCATCCATGGCCGCCGCTCGTGGCGTAACCTTCTAAATTATATGGCCCACAAGCACCGACATTGTCCCTAAGACCTCATCGTCACCCGTAATTGTGCACCACATAGTCTAGAATGTTCCGTCGGGTGAATCCCGATAAACCACGATCACTCCAGGATCGATACTTACAGAGACATCACAAGTATTACAAACAGTTTTCATATACAAATACGAGTAGCGGAAGACTTACAATAACTTAATTTACAACCCTTTTTACAAAACTTATACAAACCGAGTTTTATTATTACAAACCCGGAAGTATCATTATATAACTTTATTACATATCACACAACCAAAGTGCCCCGCCTGCAGAGGCCACTCAATTCACTCCTCGTCGGTCACTTCTTCGATAACCGTCATACAACAAGGGCCGTAGCACTCTTGCCTATGCGGTTTCACGCACTGGGGTTGAACAAACCACGAGTACAAAAAGTACTCCGCAAGACTTACCCGACCAAAAATTAGGGAGAAGACTCGAGGAAATGCTTTGGCTAGTAGGAATCAAGGTGAGGCTTTAGCAAGATCAAAGGACACCCTTTTGCAAAAAGAGACTAAGCCAGTCCTTACGAGATCAATCACTTGTCAAACACATATCGGATTCAAACCTTCCATTCTCACACTTTCATCATTACTACGATCTTTGGTGCAAGGATCACGGCTCCCATATCGTGGAGCACCACGACGATTCGAATCGCTTTATATACCCAGCTGGGGCTTCCTAGCCACACGATATATGCATGACCAAACACCTTACATATATCAACTCACACTTGCATTTCTCCGGCACGAGCGGGTCCTAGCCACGAGAGTACAAGTACACCATCTCCCTACGCCCGTCGGTAAGCGTCGATGGGTGCACTCGTAGTGTGGGTACACGCTACTTCCCGTCCGGTGTCCGTTCTCGCATGGATCATACAAGGGAGCTTACCGCCATTAGCATGCGACTAGTACTATCCAATAACCTCATGATCCAAGGGCCAAGACAACGAAGCGGTGCTTAACCGACTCACAAGTGGGCGACACTACACCGGGGCACTAGCCCTTCCCGGTGCAAGTCACTCCACCCGGTCTCGATTTATTCATCATCATGCTCTTGTGGTGTATCCTTGACCCCGTCGGAACAAGGATAGGCGACAAGCAACATCGAGGTTTTCGTAAATTCCCTTCGGGGAGTATTGTTATCACCTTTCGAAAACAAT
This sequence comes from Chrysopogon serrulatus, assembly GCA_015844335.1. Taxonomy (NCBI): domain Eukaryota; kingdom Viridiplantae; phylum Streptophyta; class Magnoliopsida; order Poales; family Poaceae; genus Chrysopogon; species Chrysopogon serrulatus. The sequence goes on from JADLZL010006361.1 coordinate 23,759, forward strand.
TCATCAAAACCTACACTAATAGCGGGGCTAAGCGCAACTAAGCATTTCGAAATCAAAACAGTGTATGCTGGGGGCAATGTATCAAGGTGCGGTAAATGCATCAAAGTAGGATGTCACTCAACTCCTACACCTAATGCATTATATCATCCCATGAAATCATAAAGCTTTGAAATACAAGGATGGGTTTGGATGAATCCGGGGGGCTTGCCTTGGGGCTCGGCGAAGTGAGGATCGGCTACCCAATCACCGAGGATCGAGATCCAACCTCTTCGGAAACGAGGAGACGGCTCGACTCCCTCCTCGGACTCGGCGGCTACACGATACGGATGCATGATTACAATGCAATAAACAAAAGAGCATGCGATAATGATGCAACGATTGTTAATCGATCTTGAGTACAACTTTCCTTCACGGTAACATGGTATTGAGAAGGTATAGCTAGCGTCGACGATGACGGACTAGCGATACGCAATCAACATGAAATGCCGAAGGTCATTAGGGTTAATGACCTAGGGTCATCACTCAATCCCAAAATCAAGCAACTCTAATGGTGATTAGAGGTGATTACTAATTTATTGACCATTTTTTACAGTCGTTGAAAGCCACTAATTAACTTGCTAATTGGGAATTAACTTAACCCTAATTAATTAAAGAATTACTAATTAAACATGATTAATTAAGGAATTAATTAAGCCTAATACAAAACTTAATCAAAACAGGATCAAACGTCATAATTAAGATCATCATCACCTAATTAGCACACAAAACAAAATTCATAATTTTTGGACTTATATTTTAATTATTAAAAATCATGGAAGTTGCATTTATTAATTTAAAGAGCAAATTAAAGCACAATTAAATTTTATTGAAAAACCATGGTTAGCATTTTTCATAGACAGGGCACATCACAAGAAGCACATAAATATTTTTCTTGCATTTTTACTTGCCCAAAATAAATTACAACAAAAAGATGAAAACTACTTTTATAAAAACAAAAAGGAAAAAGAAAAGCATTTCCTTTCTCTTCGGACTCTCTTTGTGCGCCTGGGTCGGCCCGGCGGCCCGCACGCCCACCACCTGCCAGCGCTGACGCGGCTCTCCCTCTCTCTCTCACCGACACCGACAAAGGGGCCGGGGCGTCGTTGTCGGCCCCTAATTTTTAGGGTCCACTTGGCATCATATGTCGGTCCCCTGGATCATGAGTTGACACGCACAATTAAACAAGATTGATATCAAAAAGCATACTTTTATTGCTACTTTGGGAAAACATGATACATTGTTCGGGTTTACATAGCTTGGGTCACTAGCCTTATAGTATATATCGAGTTTTAAACGGCGGTTCTATATTATCGTGGCTCCATTCCTACAGCAAACTCGGAGTGCGGACAAAACCCTAGCTATTCCTATATCGCGATCATCGTAGTCCTAAGCGTAGTCCTAGCGTAGCATCTTCACGAGGTCATGCAGCTCCGTCTTCATGTATCCTTCGGTGTCCTATCCTCGTGTAGCTCCGGTAGTCCATCCTGGTGTAGGCTCTCGGCGGCTTCATCCTCGGATATACCCTGCAGCTTCTGTCTAAAAACATAGGGAGAAGGGGGTTGAGTACTTACGCACTCGGCAAGCCCTAACTTTGGGTGGATGGAGGTTAAATGTGTAGTAGTTATAATTATAGGTTGGGCCCCGGTAGGGTATTCATCATCCTCACCAGTTCTCAAATTAAGTTATGGTTACCAAATCATTAATACGTCTTACCAGATTATCCATTATTGTTGTAGTCTAATCATAGCGTCTCATCCCGGCATCTGCCCATTCCAAGGACGTGGCTATTCGAATAGATTTAAGAAAAAAACTGCGAGAGGTTGTACACTTTTCCCCACACGGTAGTTACGATTCCTTCCATGATCGGTGGTTAGAAAAGAATTACCGAGATCTCGTACCGATAGTATGCATTTCTTAGGGATCCATACATTTCCACTACGGCCTCGGGGTTGGGAAAAAGTTAAGCGGGGAAGACCACTCTTCTTCCTACACCTAACCGGGACATGGAAGCTCTCTCGCAACCCATGCCCTCACACACTTTGTGGAAGATCACTTAGCATCCACACTTAGAATATATGAATATATGTATATAGCTAGCAAATGTGCACCCAACAATTTTACGTGGAAGATCACATAGCGTCCACGCCCAACTGCAGACCATGGAAGATCACATAGCATCCTACGCCGTCCCTGCTCTACCGCTTGCCTACACCGGCCTCCTAAGTGGAAACATACTTCAGCCCTAACGGGTGTGAGACCAAGTCTACCCATATAGCGCGTGTGGCTGCATGAAATATCACACAGGGATGAATAAGAGACTATGAACCGGTCCTTAGGGGTGACTAAAACAGTATCTCCGACCGGGATATCCTTCTTGATAATATCCGCCAAGTAATCTACACTTAGATTACCCCTACCCGCTTTCAAGTCATAGCATATATAATCACTTTATCCGGTTATCTCATGATCACATTATCACATCAGCTCATTAACAATTATCATATATTCTTTAGTAAAGGATCAATTTATAATTAAGATAGAAGGGTGGTAGAGAGGTGGAAATTAGGACTTGCCTCCACTTTCCGACGAGTATATCCAAGGGTCTTGATTCCTTCGCTTCGGGCTTGAGTGTCTTGGTGTAGTGGTACTTCATCTTGGTGTAGTAGTATTCCTTCGAGTCTTGACATCACCATGCTTTTACGGATCCATCGGGTCCTTGTACGCCCCTCTAGTCTACGCGGTCTAGTGCTTGACAAACAAGAGAGCAGGACCAAACAATGCATACACAACAAGCATAACTAAGCAAGCACGATCAACCAAAACAAGGAGGGGGATCCTAACGGGGTCGGTTGTAGGTGATGGATGGGTTTATCCTAATCCTATCATTACTAGGTGAACTCGAAATAAGAGGTAGGTAAAGATTATCTTATCCAACAAGATAGCTCCTGCGGACTGAGCTAGCGTGGTGTGGTTATTTAATGGAAAACCAGACCATATTATTATCCTTCACTATTATGTGAACCTGAAAAGAGAAGCTTGACCAAGTCATCATAGACAGCTTGGCCTACTTCTATAGGTCCACTAGGGTTTGGCGGGGTTAGCTAGGCGGGTTTACGTGGAGATAGGGTCTAGGTGGTTAGGTACAGGCATTCATACTTATATACCCGTACGTAGGGTTTAGGCTAGCTATAGATAGGTGGTGGCTGAGGTTAGTGGCATGCATGCATGTACATATATGCCTAAGGTTTGGTTAGCGACGCATACGCACATGCATATGTATGCGCCTAGGTTTAGATTAGGATGAAGGGGTGGAGGGTAAGGTTAGCCATACATAGGTATATGCCCAAGTATATATATAATTGTATATACAGGACTTACCATATGTGTGTACATATATACGGGGTTAGCTACTACCACGGCGAGGGTTATTACTAGAGTTAACTACGGTGGTGCGGAGTTAGCCACACGGGCGTGTCCGGTTATCGGACATGTCCGTATGCGTGTGTGTTTGAATATTATTTAACTATGCGGGTCTTCGTCTATATCCTATCGCGTATATATATATATGTGTGGGTGCAAAGATATATCACATGTTGCTTTTATCCATATATTTATATACTGTGTATGACGTATATATTTATATGGACGTATGCGATAATTATTACTACGGTTAGCATTAATATTAAATTAGCGGGTTAGCACTAAAAGAAAAAGAAGCAATAATTATTACTAGAATTTAAATGGGCACCAAAAATAGGAATAATTACATGGATAATTAGGGTGTTATTTTAGGAGAATTTTGGTGGTGGAATTTCTAGGAATCGAAGTTGGAATGGAGAAGATATGAATTATCGAAATTTAATATAAGGAGGGAATGAAGATAAACTTGGAAATTATTTCTGGAAATTGGGATTTTGAAAATGAGTGGGAAGACATTGGGTAAGGTCTGGGGTGTACCTAGTTTATTTAGGAATTTTTCCGAAATTTTTTCTATGCAAGGAAATGGCATTTTCACTCCTCCGTGTACAATTTTTGGGTGCCCGTAGCAATTTCGAGTGGTCGACGCGGGGTCCAGGTGCTGGGACCAAGCTGATGTTGCTACCTTGGCGTGTGCATTCCTGTCGTAGTCCCATGCGCCCGATGGGGTGTCCTGCTCCTCCTCTCTCTATATTTTATGTGGGCCGAGAAAGGGGAAAGGGAAGAAAAGGTGGGTTGCTTGTGCTTCCCTTGCTGTGGGGTCCACGGGATGAGGTGTCGAGAGGTGTTGGACCGGGCTTGGAGGGTGTCGACATCGCTGGCTCATCCATTGGTTGCCAAGGCCTCGCGTCCGTCCGTCGCCCTCCTCGGATGCATTAGGAAGAAAGGAAAAGAAAGGAGAGAGAGAGAAGGAGAGGGAAAAGGAGGGAGAGAGGGATGGAGCAGGGCCGCACGGGGAGCGGTGGGAGGCGTCGTCGGTGGTCGGCGGTGTCCGGCCGACGAGGGTGGCGGGGGGCTCTGTCCGTGCTCCGGCAGAGAAGGCAAGGCAGAGAGGAGAGAGAAGGAGGTGGACGGAGGGAAGGAGAGATGGAGAAGCGCCCAGGGGCGAGGTGGAGAGGGGAAGCAAGGCAAGGGAAGAGAGGGAGAGCGGGAGGAGCCGGACGGCGGCCGACGGCCTTGGCTCCGCGCGGTGGCCTCTGTCAGGCGAGCGAGACTCCCTCCGGCGGCGGTGAGGGAGCCGGCGGGCGCAGCCCCGAAGGCAAGTGGGTCCGCCCGAGGTGGAGCAGAAGGGAGTAAGGGAGAGAGGGGAGGAAGAAGAGCTCGAGAGGAAGGAGGTTCGAGCCCGAGCTTGAGTTCGGGGCGAGGCTTGGAGCGGCGATGGCCATGGCGGACTATTTATAGCCGAGGTAGGTCGGTTTTATACGTGGGAAGGCGGTTGCCGGTGGCGGAGATATTTTTGCCGCGGCGCCGACGATAACGAACCGAGGCGGTTCGGCATGTGGCAACGCAGTGCCGACGCGGGCGCACGGACGCCTACGCGGTATTGGCGCCGATGACCAAAGGTAGAAGATGATGATGACAGCTGGGGGGCCCACGTGAAAGTGAGAGGGGAGGGGAAAGGGAGGTGGAAGCCGGATGGGCCTCTAGGCTGCCGCTGCGCTTGTTAGCCGGGCCGAGCGGCCCGGCCCGTCGCGGGGTGGGAAGGAGAGGAGGAAGAGGCGCCTAAATTTGGGCTCATCCGGGCCGGCCTACGCAGGGAAACGTGAGGAGGGAGAGGATAGCTTCGTGGGCCAGAAGGAGAAGAGGAGGAGGATTGAGCCCACGTGCTATTTTCCTTTTATGCAAATCCTTTTCCATTTCCCAGAAATAAACTAAGGCACGCCCTTGAATTGGAATTTAATTGGAGATTAGAGATTTGGAAAGTTTGGAATATTTCAAGGGAAGATCAAGGATAGCTTTAAAGGGAAAATAATCAAGGAATTTATTTGGTAAGAACGGCAAGGAATTTGGGAGGAGGGCAAGGAGAAATTATTCGGTGCCACAATAAATTCTAGAACAAACATACAAGCAATCAAACAAGCATTTTAAACAAGCAAGGCAATTAATCAAACACGGCAAGCATGTCAATCACGCAAAGGATAAAAATTCATATGGTGAATTTTAATGCAAGGGTTTTGGAAAAGAATTTTAAATATGTTTTTTTGCGGAAAATAAACTAACCAAGTTTTAATTTGTTGTAAATTATAAAAAGTTCAAATTTTTAGTGATTTTTAAAATGGTGCAAAAACACGGGTGTTACAAGTCTACCCCACTTAGAATGAATCTCGTCCTCGAGATTCGAGCAAACTAGAGGGAGGAACCTAGGGAGGAGAGAAAAACTAAGGTGGAGAGAAAATTAATCGTGATTTCCTATTTATCTTACCGTACCATCTTCCATCTTCCCGAGAGGTCTTCAGTCTTCTTGGATCCTGTGGGTTGTCTTGTCGTGCTTCTCAAGGTCTTCTCGAAGTATCCAAGGTCACGCCATCTTCTTCTTCTCCTGACAACTTCTAGATCTTTGAGGGCTACCCCACTTAGATGATTTAGTCTTCTATGATTCACCCTTTGTTCTTCTTCTAAGCTATCTGGCTTTATTCTTTCTGATTCTTCTGGCTTTTTGGTGATAATAATCTTGTTTTATTTCTTTTGAGCAACAATCACAGTATCTTGGGGTTCCATTTCTCATCAAGAAATCTGCACTATTATCTTCTTAGGATTCCACTTCTCATCTAAAATTCTTCTTCGTCGGTAACTTGTTCTTGACTTGTTTCTGCCCTACCTAATTTATGGGGTCCGGGTCTACCCTACTTAGGGGATTTTGCCCTAAATCTTCTATTATTAGATTGAGATATTTCCAGGCTGATATTATTATGGCCTCTTGGCATATCATGTTCCAATTCATTTCCATTTCATACCGCCTTCATTTGTTTAGCTGGCATTTTATGCATTAGTATGTCATTCCAATGGGAAAAATCACGAATATTACGGGACCGCGATCTCATTAGTTCAAACATAGCGGGGGTTACAATCGTCAGGGGAGGAGGGAGGATGCAACTAGGCTACAAGTACATCTCCCTAAGGTAACTAATCCACCTCATCGAGTTGGGTGGATGCGATCCCGGTGTCGGTCGTCCTTCTACTGGGCTGGGGTGTGGGTTGGCTACTTCTCTTGGCGGTGGTTGAGTGAGCGGAAGGAGGGACTCGATGTCATAGGCCTCCGATGGTGGTGATGGTGGCGGTGCTTTGGCGGTACTGCAGGGTCCGATCTTCTTCTTTTCGGAGGGTAGACAGGGGGTTCCTTCCGGGATGACGGGCTCTTGCCCGACCATGGCGAACATCCTTCTTCGGGGCCTGGTGATGAGGTAGGCGTCCTTCACCGCTGGATGTGGCGGTCTTGGCTTCCTTCGGGGCTTCGGCGGCGAGAGTGGTCTCGCGGCTTTGGGCGGCGGCTACATGGGCTTGGGCTGTGGCAAAATCCACTTGGAGCTTGCGGGCGAAGATCTCGGCTTCTTCGGCTCGGCGGTTGCTTCCTCAGCTCGGAGGCTTGTTGGTCGTGTTGCTCGTCAAGAGCAAGGTAGGTGGCCAGGAGCTTGACGGAGGGGTTGTCTTCTTGTCGTTGGGGGGGGCTTCCATGCGGGCGGTCCATCTTTGGTCGGTGCTTGTCGATGGGCGGAAGAATCTCATGGGGGTACGGGAGATGGGCTCTTCGTAGATCCGCACAGGTATCGTAGGGCTTTTGCGGGCGACGGCTTGGTAGGTGTCGGTGAAGCGAAATCCGGTTGCGGTCATACTCCGGCCTTCGGTGATGGTGGGGGAAGTCTTCACTCTTGGCGATGTAGACGGTGACTTCACAGCGGTCGGTGCCATGTTCCTCATAATCACGGCCTTCATACTCAGGGCGCTCTTGGATGCCAAGTCTCTGCATGGTGGTGTGGAGGAGCTGGGGAAAGCCTGGGGTGTGGATGCAATAGGCTGGCCGATCCGGACTCAGGCCATTCTTGGCTAGGGGTTTGGTGGTAGTGGTTGTGGGTGGATGGCAAGAAGTATGGTTGTGGAAGAGAGGTGGAAGGCTAGCAATGGGATGACCGGAGTAGGATGGTGAGTAAAGGTGGAGGGGTACTCCTTTTTATACCGAGTCGGAGTGAGGCTTGCATGGGGACGCTTTGACTGGTCTTCAGGTGTGCGGTGAAAGGAAGTGGAGCGGGTGTGGGTTCCACTACACAGTGGGATACTGTGGCGGGGTGTAGCCTTGGTGACTGTGCGGTGGCGGTGTAGTCTTGACGACCGTGCTGGTGGTGGTCATTGTCGGTTGCGATGTAAATCCCGGAAGTGGTGGATGACTTCTTGGCTCCTTATCTCTTGATCTTGATATTAATTATGCCATTTTTTTCTTTCTCCAGTTCATTTCTGACGGTCTAAGCCCGTAATTGTCTAAAGTATCTTGGGCATATATGGAGTTTCCATGGTTTTCTTGTTATTTCAGTAATTATTTCAAGGCCTCATCTTTTGCCCTTTGGCAATATACTCTTTCTTTTCTTTTGGTAGTCTTCAATTGGTAGCACTTCTTTCTAGCTTCATCTTGGACAACTGGAATTGGTTGGCTCTTGAATGTGGGCTTCTGTGGGTGATTAGCATTAACAGTGGAGTGTGTTCGGCTTTTGTAGGTGGTCTGTCATGTACTTAGTGGGTTGCATGGGTATAGTTGATTCTTTTTTCGGCTTCAATGTTGAATAGTATTCCTGATCGAAGTGGTAGTTCAATAGTTGTTGGTTTTCATCTTGTCTTCTTCTTGATAATCTTCTTGGTAATGGTCTTTTAATCCTCTCGGGTGATGGTTACCCGCATGTTAGTTTAAAATCTACCCTACGGGAAGGAGGACATGGGAGAAAAAGCACAAGGTAACAAAAAGGATCTATCCCTAATAGATATAGGTAGGGGAGGAGAAAGCATAAGGAAAAAGGAAGAAATCTATGGGGTATTTGTAACAAAAGCAAACAAGATAAAAAGAAACAATCAAGGTTTGTCAAGCAAAGCGTATACTACTTTCGCGTAATCTATCTATAGGAGCACTCTAAGTCTAAACTCTATGCCACTCTATCTATACTACTCATGGTTTTGAAGGGGATGAGAGAGAGAGAGAAAAAGTTTTTTTGAAATAGAAGATCAAGGTAAGATAAGAGTCAAGGTTAAAAGCAAGATTTTTAAAAATAGTTTTTAAAAAGCGTTTCTAACTAAAATCCAACCTAAAGGTTTGTCCTACAGTCCAAATATGGCTCGATACCACCCCTGCCGGCCCCTAATTTTTAGGGTCCATTGTGCATCATATGTCGGCCCCTCGGATCGATGGTCGACACGCACAATTAAACAAGATTGATATCAAAAAGCATACTTTTATTGCTCTTTGGGAAAACATGATACATTGTTCGGGTTTACATAGCTTGGGCCACTAGCCCTTATATTATATATCGAGTTTTAAGACAGCGGTTCTATATTATCGTGGCTCCATTCCTACAGCAACTCGGAGTGCGGACAAAACCCTAGCTATTCCTATATCGTGAACATCGTAGTCCTAAGCGTAGTCCTAGCGTAGCATCTTCATGTAGCCATGCAGCTCCGTCTTCATGTATCCTTTCGGTGTCCTATCCTCGTGTAGCTCAAAGTAGTCCATCCCGGTGTAGGCTCTTGATCGGCTTCATCCTCGGATATATACCCCGCAGCTTTCCGCCTAAAAACATAGGGAGAAGGGGGGGTTGAGTACATACGTACTCAGCAAGCCCTAACTTTGGGTGGATGGAGGTTAAATGTGTAGTAGTTATAATTATAGGTTGGGCCCTGGTAGGGTATTCATCATCCTCACCAGTTCCCGAATTAAGTTATGGTTACCAAAACATTAATACGTCTTACCAGATTATCCATTATTGTTTGTAGTCTAATCATAGCGTCTCATCCCGGCATCTGCCCATTCCAAGGACGTGGCTATTCGAATAGATTCAAGTAAACTCTGCAGAGGTTGTACACTTTTCCCCACACGGTAGTTACGATTCCTTCCATGATCAGTGGTTAGAAAAGAACTACCGAGATCTCGTACCCGATAGTATGCATTCCTTAGGGTTCTATACATTTCCACTACGGCGCTCAGGGGTTGGGAAAAAGTTAAGCGGGGAAGACCACTCTTCTTCCTATGCCTAACCCGGACATGGAAGCTCTCTCGCAACCCATGCCCTCACACACTTTGTGGAAGATCACTTAGCATCCACACTTAGAATATATGAATATATGTATATAGCTAGCAAATGTGCACCCAACAATTTTACGTGGAAGATCACATAGCGCCCACGCCCAACTGCACCATGGAAGATCACATAGCATCCTACGCCGTCTCCTGCTCTACCGTTTGCCTACACCGGCCTCCTAAGTGGAAACATACTTCAGCCTTACGGGGGTGTGAGACCAAGTCTACCCATATAGACGTGTGGGCTGTACGAAATTTCACACAGGGATGAATAAGAGACTATGAACCGGTCCTTAGGGGTGACTAAAAATAGGTATCTCCGACAGGATATCCTTCACAGTAATAATATCCGCCAAGTAATCTACACTTAGATTACCCCTACCCGTTTCAAGTCATAGCATATATAATCACTTTATCCGGTTATCTCATGATCACATTATCACATTAGCTCATTAACAATTATCATATATTCTTTAGTAAAGGGTCAATTTTTAATTAAGATAGAAGGATGGTAGAGAGGTGGAAATTAGGATTTGCCTCCCTCGACGACGAGTATATCCAAGGGTCTTGATTCCTTTGCTTCGGTCTCCAGTGTCTTCTTGTAGTGGTACTTCATCTTGGTGTAGTAGTATTCCTCCTCTCGGGTCTTGATGTCCATCGGGTTCCTTATACGTCTTCTAATCTACGCGGTCTATTGCTTGACAAACAAGAGAGCAAAACCAAACAATGCATACACAACAAGCATAACTAAGCAAGCACGATCAACCAAAACAAGGAGGGGATCCTAACGGGGTCGGTTGTAGGTGATGGATGGGTTTATCCTAATCCTATCATTACTATGTGAACTTGAAATAAGAGGTAGATAAAGATTATCTATCCAACAAGATGGCTTCTACGGACTTATGTTATTTAATGGAAAACCAGACCATATTATTATCTTTCACTATTATGTGAACCTGAAAGGAGAAAGCTTGACCAAGTCATCATAGACGGCTTGGCCTACTTCTATAGGTCCACTAGGGTTTGGCGGGGTTAGCTAGTTGGGTTTACGTGGAGATAGGGTCTAGGTGGTTAGGTAACGGGCATATGTACTTATATACCGCGCACATAGGGTTTAGGCTAGCTATATATGGATAGGTGGTGGCTAAGGTTAGTGGCATGCATGCATGTACATATATGCCTAAGGGTTTGGTGAGCGGCGCATACGCTCATGCATATGTATGCGCCTAGGTTTAGATTAGGATGAAGGGGTGAAGGGTAAGGTTAGCCATACATAGGTACATGCCCAAGTATATATATATATAATTGTATATTCCGGACTTACCATGTATATATACGGGGTTAGCTACTACCACGGCGAGGGTTATTACTAGAGTTAACTATGGCGGTGCGGAGTTAGCCACACGGGGCGTGTCCGTAATCGGACATATCCCGCGCGTGTGTTTGAATATTATTTAATAGATGTCTATATTTTCGGTGATTATATACGGACATGTGGGAGCATATAACATGCCACCAAAACCTACTCACCCTTATAGGTATGTGGTTAGCTAGCGCTACGGGATAATTATTACTACGGTTAGCATTTATATTAAATTAAGCGGGTTAGCACTAATTATAAAAAGAAAGAGAAGCAAATAAATATTACTAGAATTTAAATGGGCACCAAAATTAGAAAGAATAATGTGGATAAATAGGGTATGATTTTAGAAGAATTTTGATGGTGGAATTTCTAGGATCGAAATTGGAATGAAGGAGATATGAATTTTCCAAGATTAAATATAAGGAGGGATATGTGGAATATATTTGAAAAATATTTCTGGTAGATGGAATAATGAAAACGAGTTGGGAAATATTGGGTAGGATCTGGGGTGTACTTAGTTTATTTAGAATTTTTGGGAATTTTTCTATATATGGAAAATGTGTTCACACTCTTCCGTGTTCATTTTCGGGTGCACGTAGCATTTTTCTCGACCGACCGACGCGTGGGGTCCAGGTGTGGGACCAAGCTGATTGCACCTTGTCCGTGTGACGCGCATTCCTCATTCTCGTTCTCTTCCCGTGAAAGAGGGAGATGGGGTGGGGTCCATGAAGCGAGGTGGCATGCTGGGCCGGGCCGTGGGATGTGAAAGGGAAATGTGGGTCGGCATGGTGCTTCTGTCCTTGTGGGGTCCCTTGATGAGGTGTCAGAAAAAAAGGAAGGGAAGGGAGAGAGGTGTGGGGTGGGGGGGTGGCCCGTTCATCGACAACGGCATTGGTTGCCTCGCCGCCTAAGGCGTCGTCCTCGATTCGGAAGAAAGGGAAGCGTGAAAAAGAGGGAAAGAAAAGAGAGAGGAGGAGGAAAGAAATGGAGGGAGGAAGGGAAAGATGAGGGCAGCCGGAAGGAGCTTGGGAGGCACCCCCGCCGGCGCTTGGCAAGCTGAGCAGCGGCGGCATGGGCTTCCAGCAGCTGTGCTCCACCGTAGAGAAGGCAAGGCAGAGAGGTAGGAGAAGGAGGAAGACAGAGAGGAAGATAGAGGGAATGGCGGCAGCGTCCATGGTGGCTCTGTTGGAGCTCGGGCAAAGCGTGAGGAAGGGAAGAGAGAAGGGCGAGACGAGAGGAGTAGCGGGGGGGAAGGCGAGCGAGGGAGTGGGGCGGGCGCGGTGGCCTTCTCGCGTAGAGCTCCCTCCGGCGACGTGGAGGGAGCTTTCGGCGGCGGCTCCTCCTTGAAGGCAAGGGTAAGCCGAGCAAGGGGGAGCAGAGGGAGAGAAGAGAAGGAGGAGGAAGAAGAGGGGAGAGGAGAGAGCCCATGCTTGAGTTCCGAGCTCCTCTTGAGCTCCCGATGGTGCTCATGGCTTTGTATTTATGGTGAGGTCGCCGCCTTTTATAGGCGTGGTAAGGCGGTGGGCAACAGTAGGGCGGTTGGAGATATTTTGGCCGTGGCACTCGACGATAACGAACTGAGGCGGTTCGGCACAGTGCGACGCGGTGCCGACGCGGCGTACGGACGTCTACGCGGTATTGGCGTCGATGACCGGAGGTAGAAGATGATGATGACAGCTGGGGCCCGCGTGTAAGTGAAAGGAGAGGAGAGGAAAAGGGAGGTGGAAGCCGGATGGGCCTGCTAGGCTGCTGCTGCGCTTGCTAGCTGGGCCGAGCGGCCTGGCCCGTCGCGGGGTGGGAAGGAGAGGAGGAAGAGGCGCCGGCTGGGCTCATGCTGGGCCGGCCTACGCAGGGAAACGTGAGGAGGGAGAGGATAGCTTCGTGGGCCAGAAGGAGAAGAGGAGGAGGATTGAGCCCACGTGCTATTTTCCTTTTATGCAAATCCTTTTCCATTTCCCAGAAATAAACTAAGGCACGCCCTTGAATTGGAATTTAATTGGAGATTAGAGATTTGGAAAGTTTGGAATATTTCAAGGGAAGATCAAGGATAGCTTTAAAGGGAAAATAATCAAGGAATTTATTTGGTAAGAACGGCAAGGAATTTGGGAGGAGGGCAAGGAGAAATTATTCGGTGCCACAATAAATTCTAGAACAAACATACAAGCAATCAAACAAGCATTTTAAACAAGCAAGGCAATTAATCAAACACGGCAAGCATGTCAATCACGCAAAGGATAAAAATTCATATGGTGAATTTTAATGCAAGGGTTTTGGAAAAGAATTTTAAATATGGTTTTGCGGAAAATAAACTAACCAAGTTTTAATTTGTTGTAAATTATAAAAAGTTCAAATTTTTAGTGATTTTTAAAATGGTGCAAAAACACGGGTGTTACAAGTCTACCCCACTTAGAATGAATCTCGCCCCTCGAGATTCGAGCAAACTAGAGGGAGGAACCTAGGGAGGAGAGAAAAACTAAGGTGGAGAGAAAATTAATCGTGATTTCCTATTTATCTTACCATACCATCTTCCATCTTCGAGAGAGGTCTTCGTCTTCTTGGATCCCGTGGGTTGTCTTGTCGTGCTTCTCAAGGTCTTCTCGAAGTATCCAAGGTCACGCCATCTTCTTCTTCTCCCCGACAACTTCTAGATCTTTGAGGGCTACCCCACTTAGATGATTTAGTCTTCTATGATTCACCCTTTGTTCTTCTTCTAAGCTATCTGGCTTTATTCTTTCTGATTCTTCTGGCTTTTTGGTGATAATAATCTTGTTTTATTTCTTTTGAGCAACAATCACAGTATCTTGGGGTTCCATTTCTCATCAAGAAATCTGCACTATTATCTTCTTAGGATTCCACTTCTCATCTAAAATTCTTCTTCGTCGGTAACTTGTTCTTGACTTGTTTCTGCCCTACCTAATTTATGGGGTCCGGGTCTACCCTACTTAGGGGATTTTGCCCTAAATCTTCTATTATTAGATTGAGATATTTCCAGGCTGATATTATTATGGCCTCTTGGCATATCATGTTCCAATTCATTTCCATTTCATACCGCCTTCATTTGTTTAGCTGGTATTTTATGCATTAGTATGTCATTCCAATGGGAAAAATCACGAATATTACGGGACCGCGATCTCATTAGTTCAAACATAGCGGGGGTTACAATCGTCAGGGGAGGAGGGAGGATGCAACTAGGCTACAAGTACATCTCCCTAAGGTAACTAATCCACCTCATCGAGTTGGGTGGATGCGATCCTGGGTGTCAGTCGTCCTTCTACTGGGCTAGGGTGTGGGTTGGCTACTTCTCTTGGCAGTGGTTGAGTGAGCGGAAGGAGAGACTCGATGTCATAGGCCTCCGATGGTGGTGATGGTGGCGGTGCCTGGCGGTACTGCAGGTCCGATCTTCTTCTTTCTCGGAGGGTAGACGGGGGTTCCTTCGGGATGACGGGCTCTTGCCCGACCATGGCGAACATCCTTCTTCGGGGCCCGGTGATGAGGTAGGCGTCCCCTTCACCGCTGGATGTGGCGGTCTTCGGCTTCCTTCGGGGCTTCGGGCGAGAGTGGTCTCGCGGCTTTCTACGGCGGCTACATGGGCTTGGGCCGTGGCAAAATCCACTTGGAGCGGGCGAAGATCTCGGCTTCTTCGGCTCGGCGAAGTTGCTTCCTCAGCTCGGAGGCTTGTCGGTCGTGTTGCTCGTCAAGAGCAAGCAGGTAGGTGGCCAGGAGCTTGACGGAGGGGTTGTCTTCTTGTCGTTGCAGGGCTTCCATGCGGGCGGTCCATGCTGGTCGGTGCTTGTCGATGGGCGGGAAGAATCTCATGGGGGTACGGGAGATGGGCTCTTCGTAGATCTGGCACAGGTATCGTAGGGCTTTGCGGGCGACGGCTTGGTAGGTGTCGGTGAAGCGAAATCCGGTTGCGGTCATACTCCAGCCTTCGGAGTGGTGGGGGAAGTCTTCACTCTTGGCGATGTAGACGGTGACTTCACAGCGGTCGGTGCCATGTTCCTCATAATCACGGCCTTCATACTCAGGGCGCTCTTGGATGCCAAGTCTCTGCATGGTGGTGTGGAGGAGCTGGGGAAAGCCTGGGGTGTGGATGCAATAGCTGCTGATCCAGACTCCGGCCATTCTTGGCTAGGGGTTTGGTGGTAGTGGTTGTGGGTGGATGGCAAGAAGTATGGTTGTGGAAGAGAGGTGGAAGGCTAGCAATGGGATGACTGGAGTAGGATGGTGAGTAAAGGTGGAGGGGTACTCCTTTTATACTGAGTCGGAGTGAGGCTTGCATGGGACGCTTTGACTGGTCTTCAGGTGTGCGGTGAAAGGAAGTGGAGCGGGTGTGGGTTCCACTACACGGTGGGATACTTGGGCGGGGTGTAGCCTTGGTGACCGTCTTGGTGGCGGTGTAGTCTTGACGACCGTGTCTTTGGTGGTGGTCATTGTCGGTTGCGATGTAAATCCCGGAAGTGGTGGATGACTTCTTGGCTCCTTATCTCTTGATCTTGATATTAATTATGCCATTTTTTTTCTTTCTCCAGTTCATTTCTGACGGTCTAAGCCCGTAATTGTCTAAAGTATCTTGGGCATATATGGAGTTTCCATGGTTTTCTTGTTATTTCAGTAATTATTTCAAGGCCTCATCTTTTGCCCTTTGGCAATATACTCTTTCTTTTCTTTTGGTAGTCTTCAATTGGTAGCACTTCTTTCTAGCTTCATCTTGGACAACTGGAATTGGTTGGCTCTTGAATGTGGGCTTCTGTGGGTGATTAGCATTAACAGTGGAGTGTGTTCGGCTTTTGTAGGTGGTCTGTCATGTACTTAGTGGGTTGCATGGGTATAGTTGATTCTTTTTTCGGCTTCAATGTTGAATAGTATTCCTGATCGAAGTGGTAGTTCAATAGTTGTTGGTTTTCATCTTGTCTTCTTGATATATGTTCTTCTGATGGTGATTGTCTTCTTAGTACTCTCAGGTGATGGTTACCTGCAAGTTAGTTTAAAGTCTACTCTACGGGAAGGAAGGGATGGGAGAGAAAAGCAGAAAGTAAGGAGAAGGATCTATCCCTAATAGATATAGGTAGGGGAGAGAAAGCATAAAGAAAGAATGAGAAATCTATGGGGTATTTGTAACAAAAGCAAACAAGATAAAAAGAAACAATCAAGGTTTGTCAAGCAAAGCGTATACTACTTTCGCGTAATCTATCTATAGGAGCACTCCAAGTCTAAACTCTATGCCACTCTATCTATACTACTCATGGTTTTGAAGGGGTGAGAAGAGAGAGAAAAAGCTGTTTTGAAATAGAAGATCAAGGGGAGGTAAGAGTCAAGGGTTATAAGCAAGATTTTTGAAAATAGTTATTAGAAAGAGCGTTTCTAACTAAAATCCAACCTAAAGGTTTGTCCTACAGTCCAAATATGGCTCTGATACCACCCTGTCGGCCCCTAATTTTTAGGGTCCACTGTGCATCATATGTCAGTCCCTGGATCAGTAGCTGACACGCACAATTAAACAAGATTGATATCAAAAAGCATACTTTTATTGCTACTGGGAAAACATGATACATTGTTCGGGTTTACATAGCTTGGGTCACTAGCCTTATAGTATATATCAGAGTTTTAAGACAGCGGTTCTATATTATCGTGGCTCCATTCCTACAGGCAACTCGGAGTGCAGACAAAACCCTAGCTATTCCTATATCGCGATCATCGTAGTCCTAAGCGTAGTCCTAGCGTAGCATCTTCACGAGGTCATGCAGCTCCGTCTTCATGTATCCTTCGGTGTCCTATCCTCGTGTAGCTCCAAAGTAGTCCATCCCGGTGTAGGCTCTCGGCGGCTTCATCCTCGGATATACTCCTGCAGCTTCCTGTCTAAAAACATAGGGAGAGGGGGGTTGAGTACTTACGTACTCAGCAAGCCCTAACTTTGGGTGGATGGAGGTTAAATGTGTAGTAGTTATAATTACAGGTTGGGCCCTGGTAGGGTATTCATCATCCTCACCAGTTCCCAAATTAAGTTATGGTTACCAAATCATTAATACGTCTTACCAGATTATCCATTATTGTTGTAGTCTAATCATAGCGTCTCATCCCGGCATCTGCCCATTCCAAGGACGTGGCTATTCGAATAGATTTAAGAAAACTCTGCAGAGGTTGTACACTTTTCCCCACACGGTAGTTACGATTCCTTCCATGATCAGTGGTTAGAAAAGAATTACCGAGATCTCGTACCCGATAGTATGCATTTCTTAGGGATCCATACATTTCCACTACGGCGCTCAGGGGTTGGGAAAAAGTTAAGCGGGGAAGACCACTCTTCTTCCTACACCTAACCCGGACATGGAAGCTCTCTCGCAACCCATGCCCTCACACACTTTGTGGAAGATCACTTAGCATCCACACTTAGAATATATGAATATATGTATATAGCTAGCAAATGTGCACCCAACAATTTTACGTGGAAGATCACATAGCGTCCACGCCCAACCAGACCATGGAAGATCACATAGCATCCTACGCCGTCTCCTGCTCTACCGTTTGCCTACACCGGCCTCCTAAGTGGAAACATACTTCAGCCTAACGGGTGTGAGACCAAGTCTACCCATATAGACGTGTGGCTGTACGAAATATCACACAGGGATGAATAAGAGACTATGAACCGGTCCTTAGGGGTGACTAAAACAGGTATCTCCGACAGGATATCCTTCGCATAATATCCGCCAAGTAATCTACACTTAGATTACCCCTACCCGATTTCAAGTCATAGCATATATAATCACTTTATCCGGTTATCTCATGATCACATTATCACATTAGCTCATTAACAATTATCATATATTCTTTAGTAAAGGATCAATTTATAATTAAGATAGAAGGGTGGTAGAGAGGTGGAAATTAGGACTTGCCTCCACTCGCCGACGAGTATATCCAAGGGTCTTGATTCCTTCGCTTCGGGCTCCGGTGTCTTGGTGTAGTGGTACTTCATCTTGGTGTAGTAGTATTCCTTCGAGTCTTGACATCACCATGCTTTACGGATCCATCGGGTCCTTATACGCCCTCTAGTCTACGCGGTCTAGTGCTTGACAAACAAGAGAGAAAGGACCAAACAATGCATACACAACAAGCATAACTAAGCAAGCACGATCAACCAAAACAAGGAGGGGGATCCTAACGGGTCGGTTGTAGGTGATGGATGGGTTTATCCTAATCCTATCATTACTAGGTGAACTTCGAAATAAGAGGTAGGTAAAGATTATCTTATCCAACAAGATAGCTGACTGAGCTAGCGTGGTGTGGTTATTTAATGGAAAACCAGACCATATTATTATCCTTCACTATTATGTGAACCTGAAAAGAGAAGCTTGACCAAGTCATCATAGACGGCTTGGCCTACTTCTATAGGTCCACTAGGGTTTGGCGGGGTTAGCTAGTTGGGTTTACGTGGAGATAGGGTCTAGGTGGTTAGGTACGGGCATTCATACTTATATACCCGCACGTAGGGTTTAGGCTAGCTATAGATAGGTGGTGGTCGAGGTTAGTGGCATGCATGCATGTACATATATGCCTAAGGTTTGGTTAGCGACGCATACGCACATGCATATGTATGCGCCTAGGTTTAGATTAGGATGAAGGGGTGGAGGGTAAGGTTAGCCATACATAGGTATATGCCCAATATATATATATAATTGTATATCAGGACTTACCATATGTGTGTACATATATACGGGGTTAGCTACTACCACGGCGAGGGTTATTACTAGAGTTAACTACGGTGGTGCGGAGTTAGCCACGGGGGCGTGTCCGGTTATCGGACATGTCCGTGCGTGTGTGTTTGAATATTATTTAACTATGCGGGTCTTCGTCTATATCCTATCGCGTATATATATATATATATGTGTGGGTGCAAAGATATATCACATGTTGCTTTTATCCATATATTTATATACTGTGTATGACGTATATATTTATATGGACGTATGCGACTTGATAATTATTACTACGGCTAGCATTAATATTAAATTAGCGGGTTAGCACTAAAAGAAAAAGAAGCAATAATTATTACTAGAATTTAAATGGGCACCAAAAATAGGAATAATTACATGGATAATTAGGGTGTTATTTTAGGAGAATTTTGGTGGTGGAATTTCTAGGAATCGAAGTTGGAATGGAGAAGATATGAATTATCGAAATTTATTAAGGAGGATATGAATGAAGATAAACTTGGAAATTATTTCTGGAAATTAGGATTTTGAAAATGAGTGGGAAGACATTGGGTAAGGTCTGGGGTGTACCTAGTTTATTTACGAATTTTCTGGAAATTTTTCTATGCAAGGAAATGGCATTTTCACTCCTCCGTGTACAATTTTTGGGTGCCCGTAGCAATTTCCCAGTGGCTGACGCGCGGGGTCCAGGTCTGGGACCAAGCTGATGTTGCTGTGAACGGGCGTGTGTACTGTGTCGTAGTCCCATGCGCCCGATGGGGTGAACTGCTCCTCCTCTCTCTATATTTTATGTGGGCCGAGGCGGGGAAAGGAAGAAAAAAGGTGGGTTGCTTGTGCTTGCCTGCCCCGCTCCGTGGGGTGGGGTCCAAGGGATGAGGTGTGGGACCCTCGTTGGGTGGCTTGGAGGGTGTCGACATCGCTGCTCATTGGTTGCTCCTGCGCTCCTCCGTCCGTCTTCGCCCCTCCTCGGACAGATTAGGAAGAAAGGAAAAGAAAGGAGAGAGAGAGAAGGAGAGGGAGAAAGGGGGAGAGAGGGATGGAGATGAGGGCCGCCGGGGGAGCTGGGGAGGCGGCGCTGGCGTTTGGTGGTCGGCGGTGCATGGGCCAGACGAGGGTGGTCGGGCGGCCCTCCGTCCGGGCAAGGGCAGAGGTCGGAGAGCAAGGCGGGGACGGAGGGAAGGAGAGATGGAGAAGCCCATGGGGGCGAGGTGGAGGGGGAAGCAAGGCAAGGGAAGGAAGGGAGAGCGAGAGGAGAGGGACGGCGGCCGACGGCCTTGGCTCCGGTGGCGCGGTGGCCTCGTCGAGAGCGCGAGGACTCCGGCGCCGGGCGGTGCTCGGTTTTGGCGCAGCCCGAAGCCGCAAGGGGTTCACCGAGGTGGAGAAGAGAAGGGAGTAAGAGAGGGGGAGGAAGAAGAGCTCGAGAGGAAGGAGGTTCGAGCTCGAGCTCCCGGGGGAGCTCCCGCTTTGCAGCCATGGCGACTATTTATAGCCGAGGTAGGTCGGTTCCGCAACAGAAGGCGGGCCGGTGGCGGAGATATTTTGGCCGTGGCGCTTGACGATAACGAACCGAGGCGGTTCGGCACAGTGGACAACGCAGTCGCCGACGCGGCGCACGGACGCCTACGCGGTATTGGCGCCGATGACCGGAGGTAGAAGATGATGATGACAGCTGGGGCCCCCGGTAAGTGAAAGGGAGAGGGAAAGGGAGGTGGAAGCCGGATGGGCCTGCTAGGCCGCCGCCGCGCTTGTTAGCCGGGCCGAGCGGCCCGGCCCGCCGCGGGGTGGGAAGGAGAGGAGGAAGAGGCGCCCGGCCGGGCTCATCTTTGGGCCGGCCACGCAGGGAAACGTGAGGAGGGGAGAGGATAGCCGTGGGCCGGAAGGAGAAGAGGAGGAGGATTGAGCCCACGTGCTATTTTCCTTTTATGCAAATCCTTTTCCATTTCCCAGAAATAAACTAAGGCACGCCCTTGAATTGGAATTTAATTGGAGATTAGAGATTTGGAAAGTTTGGAATATTTCAAGGGAAGATCAAGGATAGCTTTAAAGGGAAAATAATCAAGGAATTTATTTGGTAAGAACGGCAAGGAATTTGGGAGGAGGGCAAGGAGAAATTATTCGGTGCCACAATAAATTCTAGAACAAACATACAAGCAATCAAACAAGCATTTTAAACAAGCAAGGCAATTAATCAAACACGGCAAGCATGTCAATCACGCAAAGGATAAAAATTCATATGGTGAATTTTAATGCAAGGGTTTTGGAAAAGAATTTTAAATATGGTTTTGCGGAAAATAAACTAACCAAGTTTTAATTTGTTGTAAATTATAAAAAGTTCAAATTTTTAGTGATTTTTAAAATGGTGCAAAAACACGGGTATTCTGATCGGCCCGTCTTCCTCCTCTCTCTCAAGGCGCTCGACCGATGATGCGCCGACGGCGGTCGCCCGGCGTTTCGCCAACGGCGATCTCTACGCCACGCAACCGACTACAAAAACGGATTCCTTTCTCCGAGACACACCTAACGAGCTATCATACACCCTTTCTCACTCACCGGAGCTCACACACCGACAGCCATGGCGGCTCGGCGGCGCCACGGCTCATCACAGCGGCCGAGCTCACGGAGCTCCTCCGGCGGCACCGAAGCTTACCAACGTGCTCAGAACTCCAAGGCAAACTCAGCACGGTACGCATAGGATTCGGAGCAGGGCGAGCTATGCACGACCGCAAGCGCAACCACGGCGGACGACGGAGCTCACCGGGGCTCACGGCGTTCCGACTAAACTACGGCGACCCTAACGCAACCAACACACGGGTCATGCTCAGGAGCTCACCACAGCTTCAAAACAAAGAGGCAACGGACTGGAGGATAGCCGGAAGGTAGTTGACGGCGGCGACAGTGATTGCGGCGGCGTGAACCAAGGGAGATGATGGTGTTCCGGCGCGTTGGAGATGCCTCTGCGCAAACGGATAAGCCGACTGCAATTATCAACCAACTATGAAACTAAAACAGGCCAGGAGCTGAATTGATAGACACAGAATTGCCCTGACCAGAGGACGGTGGCTCGCGGCGGCGATCCGGCCGGAGTTGAAGAAGACAACGGCGCTTAAGCTATCTGGGCGATGTCAAGGAGCGAGAAAAGGTTTGATCGATGCGCCAGGAGGTGGTGGAGCTGGCTGCAAGCAATCAAAGACGGCAGTGGACGGTGGTGTGCGAATTTTGCAGTGGAGACGACGGTGGCCGACGGTGAGGAAGAAAAGAAAAAGATGACGATGATGGCGGCCGGGGTATTTATAGAGCAAAGAGAAGCTCGACGGGGTGGCCAGCAACTTCCCGAAGGCGTGGAGGTGGACGGCGGCGCGTGAAATCCGCGGAAGACGCGGGAACAGCCACGGCGGCGCCGGTGAGTCAGCCGGCATGGGCACCCCCCCCTGTTCCTCACTGTAGCAGGACACCTCATTTTTCCATTTTGCAAATTACTTTTGAAATTTGTACTGTACCCAAAAATATCCCAAAATACAGTTGGCTCAAAATTTTGTGCTCTACAACTTTCATTAAAGGAGTTTGGTCAGATTCAAACTGATTTTTGAATTTGAAGTTCAAATTTGAATTTAAAGCAAAACCCTAACTTTAGGGATTTTAAAATTACTTTAAAATTTTGAATAAAAGATGAAAATCTCCAAAAATAAAAGTTGTTTCATTTCTCAAGATCTACAACTTTCATTTAGGAAAATTTTCATGAAACCAAATAATTTTTGAATTAGAGTTTAAAACTCAAAAGGGGACAAATTCTAATTCACATAACTTTTGAAATTACTTCATATTTTATTCAAAAACTTGAAAAACTTTCTATACCAAAGTTGTAGAGCTCAAAGAGATGCACAAACTGTATTTTTGGAGTTTCCCCAAATTTTGAATATTTTGAGGTGAAATTGAAAAGGGGTAGTTTCACTTTAAAATTCAAGCTTTTGAATTGGATTTTCAAATTGAATTCTTGGGCAAATAATTAGTGATGTTGTGGCACTTTTCAAACTCAACCAATGGCACTCTTTTTAAAGTACAAACTTCATACTTTGAAATGGTGCCAATGGTTAGCAACTTTTATTTAGAAAATTGATTATGGTTAGCTCACCAAAATTGAAAGTGAAATTCAAATTCCTATACTTAGCCATCAAGCTAGGGTTTAGGATTTTGAACTCCAATTTCAAATTTGGTTCTTCCTCGCACCTCACTTGACTTGTAAAACATCTTTGGGGTGTGAGTTAGAGTTAGCCAAGCACTTGCAAACGTCAAGATTCATTTTAGTTGGTTGCTTTTATTTATTTATAAAAGTAAACATGTAATGAAATTTAAATTATCAACACATACACACGTGATATAAAAGAACTCAAACAACACCCTAGAATCATAAACTCATTTTAATTGTTTGAATTAGGGTTTTCTAATGATGAATGCTTATGCAATGATGATGATGACATGGCAGGTTTTTGGTTAACGTAACACCGGGGTGTTACACTGCCCAACACATCAGAGCTGCCCTCCCAATTCTATCCCATCGTCCCTACCCCTTCATCTTCCCTTTTAGTAAGCGGGCACCCAGTAAATGCTACAACTGCAAATTACAACTGACAGCAGTTTCTCCTCTACGCTTGTGCACCTTTACTAGATCATATCAAGGGTCTGCCTGACGATGGCATTTATCATTTGGATGATGTATATAGGTTTTCTTAGCTCCCAGTTTTGCGAGCGACATCACTCTAGCCGGATCAGCAAACGACCATTTCGTACAGAAGGTATAACCCTTTGTATGGCCCTTTTCTAAATGTTTACAGTCTAAATGTTCTTTCATTAGCTTACAATCTGAATCTTCTATCATTGACAATGCCTATGCTTTTATCTTTGCAGGTATTTAGCGCACTGCAATTTTTTATTTTATATTATCTGCAATTTCCTATGGCCTCAAAAAGCAATGACAGTAGCCTTTTCTGTTCTTTGCTCAGGATTTCTTATATATCTAATTGACAACAACGGTTCTCTAATCTTCGGTACATGAAATATTTATCATTGCGAAACATCAAACACTTTCAGGTTTGTTGGTTTACAAAACTTCAATCAGTTTTAGATTTCTCTGTTTCAATATCATATTAGTTTATTTTCTTCATTTCAATATCATATTAGTTTATTTTCTTCAGTTGAGGATGCCGATTGTTACCATATTTATATTGTTTTAAATTTCTTTTGTCTGTGGGATCATCCCACGCCTCTGCTACTCCAGCATATTCAAGATTGGTCCAAGGTCTATTCCAATTTTGTATATTCATTTACTTTGTGACCCACAACGATTATGTGGTCAATTTATTCTTCCTATTTAATTGAAACCTGATTACTCATTGTAAGTTTGTTTCTGTTGGCGGTTCCATTCCAGCTTGCTGCTTTTCTCTATTTGTGAAAAGATAATATTTCATGAACCCCGTAATACAACTAGAGCAACTATATAAACAAGTTATCATCGCAATGTTCGCTGACTCATATGATTCAACTGGTATAATATACTTATAAAAAATTATTTGAAAGCATCAACAGTTTTGACATCTTCCCAATGAGTTTCTTTTATTTGAAAAATTAAAGTAAATACAAGTAGTATAATTTTCTTTTAAATTATCTATGATTCCCGCAGCAACGCGCGGGGTATCCTTCTAGTTTGATTATTTTAAAATTGAGATCTAACTAGCAAATATGCCTGTAAGTTGCAACGGAGCTCAATATATATAGGAATCAGACTGGGTATCATCGCTAGACGCGAGGTGTTCTAACTTATCTAAGTGTAGATCATATGTTCAAGTCACATATGAGATACGGAGAGTCTAACAACCATATGCCAATTAACACGTATAGTTCAGTTTGTTTTTGATCAAGTTCCATACTTATAGGAATCGGAACCACCGAACCGGATTTTATACCCATTGTCGCTAGGATATGCAAGTTGTTCTAGCTCGTATAATTACGGGTCATAAGTCCAGATCAAATTAAAAAGTGGGACGAAAGAAACTGGCTATGGGTATAGAACTGAAAGCACAATTTGATTCTTTGAGGAATTGAGACCTAAATCGGAAGGAAGATGTGCTGGGTCCGTACCCTTATTTGTTAGGATGAGAAATACTAGGCTATTCATAGTGGTGCCAAGTAGTAGGTGCAATGTGCAGGGTGGCGCGGTTGGTAGGCGGTAGCAGTCCCGCACGCAGCCGTCTCGGATCACAGTTCACCGGACGAACACGTTTCAAACTCTCTTTCATATTCTCGCTGACGACAGGCCTGGCTGCTGCTATTTGACTAATTAGTTTTCACACACACGTGCGCGCACGACTTCAGTTTTCTCGTGGACTTGGACATCATATATGTGTGTGCAAAATTTAAGCTTGAACCAAAACTCCCACGCTCGTTTCTATTTTATCTTCCCCGTGCAAGTTTCTGTTCAAACTGAAATTTTGCATGCACATTGGTGATTACTCGATCTATCAATTCACATCTTGGTCGGGATTTTACATGTAATTTGGGTTGAGTGTTTTTTTACGGCAGCACGGTAACCCACATAACATCTGGATTATGGGAAAAAAAATTGTGTTTTCGTAATTTTTTCTGTGAAGTAAAGTATATTCATGTGAAATTCATGCGTCACACATAAGCCAGCTGATAAGATAAGCCATCTAATTTGTCATGAAAGAAAATATTATTCGAACAGCTGATAAACCCGACGGATAAGACAAACGAACATGATGAATTATCTTAAAATGTAAATATCAAACACAAAGTTATTGCTTACTCCTTTTGTCCCAAATAGAAGTCATTCTCGCTTCCCAATAAGTCAATTGTTTTTAATATTGACTAATTATATATAAAAAAATATTGATATTTATAATATATAATTAGAATTAGATAGATCGTTAAAAATACTTTCATAATAAACTTATTTAAAGATATAAATATTACACGTATTTTTATAAATATAGTCACACATCCCATAGCGACTTTGTTTCCGGGATCTAATCAGTTAGATTAGGTGCAAGCTCCAAAAATTGATCTGATCAAAATATTTGGCCCGAGCGCAATGCTACACACTGGCAGATCAGGCTAGTTCTCAGATTTTTGCACTTTGGGTCAGGCCATGGGTCGCTGGCAGATCGAGTCAGGTCGGTTTTTTTTTTTGACGGGTTAGGTTGGGTTGCCCATGAACACCCGAACAGGTCTACATATGTCTGATATGTTGTTTTCATTTGCTCAAAAAAAAAAAAAATCTCAGGTTAGTTGTTAGTGTTGAGAGTTTTACAGGCATGCAGATGTTACTATCTGTAGGCGGTACCAACACCTGTCTTCAAGCTTCGTCCTCAATGAATGGCCACCACCGCCGCTAAGACGACGGAGCATGGAAACCCTCCCCAAAACACTAACCGCCGTTGGGCGCAGAGAACTCAATTGCTGTTGTCTCATCCATGCATTGCATGCGTTAGCAACAAAGGCACGCCCAACAATGATTTTGGCTAAAAACAAGGTAGAAAAGGGCATCCGTAATTGCATATTCCGGATCAAACCATCAGTTTAATTATCGTCGATGAAATTACTTTTGCTTGTTAACCCCGGACAAAGATCCCAACAATCCTAAAGAAAAGAAAGGGGGGAAAACAAACAGTTCCCATCATACAGAAGATGGACTTATTTTCCATACAGCATTTTCATCTCTGAAGAAAAACAAAAAGGGCCGGTACAAACAGTGGTTTGTTCCATCTCCCTGGAGACACAGGGGGTGAAGTCAAAGCACAGCGATCCGTTCCGAGCGAAGTTATTTGTTGTGGGCACATTACCGAGCAGCGGTTCCCCCGTCAACCACCAACCAAAAGCTGTGCTCCTGTGCCTGAACTGAGCCTTCCGGCTCAGGCGTTGAATGAATCAAGATGAGGTCCTGTATTAGGGTACATCTACAAGTTCTGTCCAGCATTCGCGGCGTCACCATCAGTATAACAAATGCTCGAAAACATGGTCTACGTTGCGTTGCCACTTCGTCTCGTACAGATTCAGAAGCCTCTCAGCAGGTGTCACTCCTGTAGCAAGGTAAGTTAATTAGGATCTTCAGAAACAGAACTCATCGGCAGCAAAGATAATTATGGTTGTCTGCGAAACGAAAAAAAAAAAGAGGATGCTGAGTAGCATTACCTGTTCTCACCACTTCGTCTACCTCTCTAAGGAAACCAACCTCCTTGTATCCTCTTCTTTCCAGTCCTTTCTGGGGTTATGACAACATAAAATTATTTCAAACATTTCTGTCAACTTGGCCTTACTCTTTTTTATGTTTGGGGAGGGAGGGAGGGGGTTAAAATCATAGCAAAGTAGTACTCTAATTTACTAACCTTGGCCAGTTTTAGAACTTCCTCAGCTAGATCTCTTACATATCCATCACGAAATGGTGTCTTCAAACCAGTCACCGGTACCTGATCAATATATCACAGCAAAACTAATTAAATCTGCTGGGCTTTATTCTTATCTATAATAGACAATTTATAATCACAAGAATATTGTAAAGTTCTATTTGAAAATTGTAGTTGTGAGGCAAACCGAACTTTAGTTCCCTTTCAAGAATATTTCCTATTGTGCCCAATAACAAAAAATCCTTTTAGCCCCAAGCAAGTTGGGGTAGGCTAGAGTTGAAACCCAAAATGAGCCACCAACAAAAAGGGAAAAAGGGAAGGAAAAAGAAAAACCAACATTGTGCGGAACAAATGAGTGGACAATTATTTTGAGATACCTTCCGTCTTAGCATCTCTCTTTCCTCTTTTGTCCAATCAAAAGTCATGTCCAAAATGCTTTGTAACGATTCCTCATCGTACAGCAGACCAACCTGTAGACTCGAATAAAGCAGAAATCAGATTCAAACTTCTAGCAAAAAACTAGAAATAAACTAATACCATAGAGCCCATATTCATATTAACTAGTGGCTGTCAGAGGCGGTGCACAGAAATACAAAACACAGTCAAAGGAAAGCAGATCACAAACCCAAAATGCAGGCAACGCACACAATCTCCTCCATGGGCCACCATCAGCACCTCTCATCTCAAGGTATCTCTTTAACCTAACCTGCAAGCAGAACACAGAAGACAAGAGTTATTACGATACCTAGCAATGGCAGATATGCCATCATGTAAGGAGATAAAAGGGTAAACCTCAGGGAAAATTGTTGTTAGATGGTTCTCCCAATCATTAAGAGTGGGCAACTCCCCAGGAGCCTGTGGGAGCTTTCCTTGCATAAAATCCTGCAAAATAAATACAAATCAAATGAGTCTTTTGAATGAATGAAAACCAAGCACTGCATCTTGTAAATGGAGGGTTAAAAATCTAAAACCTTCAAAACAGAGTACTACAGAAGTAAAAGGGCACAAAGGATAGAAACAGACCCGAAATGACATTCCGGTGCAGTCAATATACTTTTTATTTCGATACACAAAATACATCGGGACATCTAATGCATAATCCACGTACTGCTCAAACCTGCACCCCAATCAGAAACTATAATTAGGATTGTTTCACATGGAAAATATCTTTAGAAGAAATGATGGAATCAATCAAATTACTGGCACTCAGGGTAGAGGAGAGGGGGTGTTCAAAAGGAATGCTAACCCAAATGAGTTGTCGAAGACAAATGGGAGCATCCCTGCACGGTTGTTGTCGGTATCTGTCCAGATATGGCTGCAGATAAGGTTAACTGTGTTAATAACTGCAGATAATGAAATTAACTTATGTATGCGCTGAATGGCTATCAAGTAAATACCTCCTTAAGCTGAGAAATCCATTTGGTTTTCCTTCTTTAAAGGGAGAGTTGGCAAATATTGCAGTTGCAATCTGTTAAATGAACAAGCCAGGATGATTTGGGAACAGCAAATAAATTATCATATGACAGAAGACAATAATAATACCCACAGGCTGCAATGCAAGGCCAGCACGAAATTTCCTTATCATATCCTGTTCTGAACTGAAGTCAAGATTAACCTGGACACAGAAGAGTGAACTTTTGTCAAGATTATCATAATATAAATGAGTAAACTTCTTTAGTGAATCAACTTATGTCATAGATAAAGTTTCGAGTATCTTTGAGATGAGCACAAACGGAGAGTAATGTTGTTCTGAAAATGGTACAACAAACATAAAAATAGAAATATGCTCACCTGCACAGTACATGTCCGAAACATCATATCAAGGCCAAGAGTACCAACTTTAGGCATGTAATTCCTCATTATTTCATATCTTCCCTACAAACCGATGATGTTTTCGTCAGATTTTGCACAAAACAGTACTAAGGAATATCTGAGTACGAAGTTATCAGTCATTTTTCCTAAGTGCTCAACACATTACTGGGTAACTAGCAAGTCCATATTGTGGCGTCAAATGTACCAGAAGACAGCATTTCTAGTGATAGCATCTTATTTAACTATTGAGGTATCAAGAATACTATGCTTAAAAGTCAAATCAAGTATGATGGGTTGAGGTGACTTGTGAGCAGTAGTTAACAGTCCAGGAACAAAACAAAGTAAAAAAAAAACATAAGTTTACAAGGTTAAAGGACAGAATTACCTTTGGCATTATTGGTATATCACTCAGTGCCCATTTCGGCTGAAAACCAAGCCCAAGAAATCCTATTCCCATTTCCTCTCCAACTGCTTTGACCTGCAAGAATAGGCAAACTTTGAGGGCATACCCCAATTGCACTGAAATGCACAAGTCTTGCAGAAACAATACAATGTGGTACCATAGAATTTTGAACGTTTTCCCACAACAACCTAGTCAGCATGTTTAAAGAACTACAAAATAAACTCCAACAAGATGCTCAATTTAAAGGTATAGTTCTCAACAGAATTATCATGGTAAGTGGGCAGGGGTGTCAGCAAACATTTGGTTTGCAGTACGAGTTTAGTATTGTATCATCTCTGGCAAAAAGAATGGTCAGTTTTATATAATGTCAAGTAAAAACACACGTGGGCTAAGATCATAGTTTATGTAAGATGATGTACAAAGAATGCATGTCAGTAAGAGAAGTCACCTGATAAAGATGTGAATTGACCTCGGCACAAGTTTGATGCAATGTTTCGAGAGGAGCGCCACTAAGTTCAAATTGGCCTCCAGGTTCTAGTGAGATGCTTTGTTTTCCCTACATCCATACAAATAAGTCAGGTTATTACAAAGATAAAACAGAACCATCAGAGAAAACTGCACAACCCTCTGTCTGACTGTGTCATCTAAAGCATGAGTGAGAGTGACCCATCAAAATGATGGACAAAATGCCCTTCTCATCCAATTTCAATTGTTGGATGATATATAGCGGCCACATTCATGCAAAAGGGAAGGAGCAAATGAAACCGTACCTGCTTGAGGCCGATAACATTGTTTCCTTCCATTATCTTGTCCCAGTCAAATCTCTCAGCGAGCCCGTTCAGTATGTCGCGAATCTGATCGTATTTTATAGGGCGTAATGTGTCGACTTCGAAACCAAACTTTTCATGCTCCGTGCCAATTCTGTAAAGGACAGACGTTAACTTTGGTTATGAAATGAACAGCCAACTGAAAAATATTTTCCTTTTTTTGAAAAAAAAGAAAGAAAGTACAGAGACAGCTTCAATAAAGACCAGACCAAAACCAAACTGTCGATGCTCAAATAACTTGAACACAGCTATAAGATAAAAACGGTGGCCAGGTCAAGTGATCATCACACTAATCCATCTCAAACGTTTGGCACTCCCGGGAGCAATAGCAAGTAACCTCAATTTTAGAGCTAGACAGCGTTGCTGGCTATAAGAACGCATCACACGTATCATATCAAACAACCAAAAAACTAGGCGTCCACGTCACACATTATACCGCTCTGGCACTAGGAGAGGAATCAATTCTGTAAAAAATAAAATAAAATAATAAAAAAAAGGAGCATATGCATATGGAAGCTTCTGTCTGACCTCCAATTCTCCTTGGGCTTGCACCCGGAGGCGAGGTAGGCGACGAGGTCGTCCTTGGTGAGCGGCTCCGTCATCTGCACGGCCTCCTCCGTGGGGGGACTAGCGGCGACGGCCCCGCCGCGCCTCGTCCTCCCCTGCAGGCGGCCGGAAACGCCACGAGCCCACTCCTCGTCCTCTCCCCTGCCGCCGCCGCCCCGGGGGGCGCGCCGTCCGGCGACACCCGCGCGACCGCCAGCCGCGACGCCACGGCCATCGAACCTGCCAAAATCCACCCCGATAATAATAAGTTAAGAAAAAAAAAAAAAAAAAAAACCCCACCGGGAATCGCGGAATCCGATACGCGCGCCGTGGAACTGAACTGGACCACGCACCTCGCCGCGCCGGCACGGAGGCTAGGCTAGGGGTGGTCGGCGTGCACTGCTGCCTCCTGCCGCCTCTGCGACTGCGCTGCTTCCGCCGCAGTAGAACTGCGGGATGGAGTAAAAAGAAGAGAAGAGACGGGGGTGGGAGGGGTCGGGGAGGGGGCAGCGCGTGCTGGTTACTTTATAAAGCGGTATGGTGGGGCCCGGGCGTCAGCGTCGCGCCGGCGCCGCGTCAGCACGGCGCGTTGAAGTGCGCGCGGCCCCCATCACATGAATCCGCAGGGACAAGAGAGCGGGCATCGGCATCGGCATCGGCATCGGACCATCGGCAGCAGAAGCCGCCGGGGGGCGGCGGCGATGGGGGAAGCCGGGAAGGTGCAGTGCGGCGGCGTCGTCGTCTTGGTCACTGACGTGTGGGCGCGGCTGCCCTGCTGATTGGGAAAAGCGGACGGTGATTACTACTCCTACCTGCTAGTGCTGGGGCTTTTTTAAGTGGCGGAACGAACGACCCAATGATCCTGCGGTTTTTGGGTTAATTAAATTCGCGGAAGTGGGGAGTGCTACCATGCCACGATTCTTCTACTGATGCTGCTGCCGCACTTGCAGTGACCATCCATCACTGATGACGACGACGATGATGAGATGGTGCCGGGCGAGGATCCTCTGTGCTGCGGTGGTGGCACAACTGGCAACACAACACATCACAGTGGTTGTAAGAGATGAGAGATGCTTGCTAGTGCCGGCACGCAAACGCTCGACGCCGACGCGGGTGCTATCACCTGCTCTGCTCGAGTTTGTTCGGTCCGCTTTCGAAAGGTGCAGTACTAGCGGCTTCTCAGACCGCAATTGCAGCGCGAGTTCGGCCGTGCTCGTTCGGGCCTTCGGGGATCATCAATGCCGTGGCGAGGCGATGCAATCGCCGCCGGCCGCAACGAACCCCGGCGTCCGTCGGTGCTGGCGTCAGCGGCACGCGATCCTCGATTCCGAATTGGATTCGGTGTCTGCCCCACCAGCACCAAGGCGTCGTGGCTACTGACGACTATGCATTGCAATTTTGCAACCTTTGGTGTCGAGAGGTGAGACAGACATGATCCGGTGGCTGTGGTGCACGTCAGCATGCACGCGCAAACAAAATGAAACGGCGAGGAAGACGACAAGATAAGACGTGGAACGCAGATAATAAATTTCGCGGAAACCACCTAATCTTTGTAATCGTTTGTCCTATCAGCCATTTCAACGGTATTTTTCTCTCACAGTAAATCAGCTGACTTGTTTTATCAGTTCGGCTTATATGACTAACCGAACACTCCGAATAACAATAACAGTAACTACACAAGAGAGATAAAAGAAGTGCCCGTGTACCGTCCTTGCGCACTGCTGCACCGTGTGATGAGTGTTGAGTGACGAGCGAGAGCGAACCTCGCGCGTCTTCGCGGCCAGGTTCAGCCGAGCCTCCCTGCTCGAGCGAGCACATGACGAGCATCAATCAGGTGGAGCATGTGGGCTCTGCTGAGTGCGTGTGCGTGTGCGTGCTTGAATGATCCCTGAGACTGGCCTTTTTCTGTCATGGGAGACCCATATGGCACAGCAATGGTAAACAATGGCTGGCCACGTGCGGATGCAAGTAGTAGCTGCAACCGGCCTGCCAAAATCCTTTTGCAGGTGTATTCCTACTTCGATGGCATGGCACACTAGTCCATCCGTCCGAGTGTAGTCCTCGTCACTTCTCGAAAGCATTTTTAACTTGAAATAATATAAAAAAGATTATTAACATCTACTCCCTCCGTCCCAAAATAAGCGCCGCTGCTTTTCGTTTAAAAACAAATGCCGGTAATTTTATAAATAATAAATATTATCGATTAGTATCATAATTAATATCATCGGAAAGATCTTTGAATCTAGTTTTTTTAACAAAATTATTCGGAGATATAAATATTGTACGTATTTTCTATAAATCGAGTCAAACTAGCGACACGAAAATCGAAAACGACAATTATTCCGGGACGGAGTAGTATGGTACAGTATATATTACATATTTATACCTAATAATAAAGAGGCAAAATTTCAGCCCATTTTTTTTCGTCCACCTTTTTGTTTCGTCCACCTCTCCTAACTAATTCTGTATATATAATATTTGGGCACATATTTTCTGAGCTAATCTGAATAACTATGAATTGTAGTTGTAATCCAAATAGATTTCTCAATATTCCCTTCTAGAATCCTCGGTGGCAGTAAACATGGAGCAGGTGGTCACGCCCCAAAGAGATTAAATACAAGTACAACTCCATGCATGAATACAACTAGGATTCGAGTTGTATTAGATAAAACTAATTTGTAAACTAGGATACGAGTTGTATTAGATAAAACTAATTTGTACAATAATATAATATGAGATATACTAGGAAGTCCTAATATGACAGTGACTTTTATCGAAACCTAAATAGCTACAAATTGTAATCGTTTCTGGTTTTATTTTTGGTGTTTTTTCTTCTTGGTATTCGTATGTCACTCCTCTTTTCCATATTTCTCTCAACCATGGCAGCAGATCAAGGGACAGAGTCCCGTCCTCTTCTCTGTCCATACAACCCGTTAATAATTAATTAAATAGATCTTCCTTCTTGAGTTGGTATCTAGCTATATATGGGCCTGGACACAAAATACATTGTCTCCTTCGGAGTTCAATTTTTTTCGTATTCTTATTTTTCTTCTCTTACGAATTCTTCTCTTCTTTGTTAAAGTTGTCCGTTTTTTCTCCATCCACTCCTACAGAGTCGAGCGTACGTAGCATGTTCTTTTCTTCCTTTTCCCTTAGCACATCGTGTCTAACTTTTTCCTGAGATTTGCCTTTTTAATTTCTTCCTCTTCTACATGGAAATTCCATAATGTGCCTTTTTTGTTTGATTTTTTGGTGTCCTTTTTTTTTTATTTTTGTTTTGTGACTTGTTTTTTCTCGGCGTACTCTCATTGTATTTTCTTTCTTTTATTTTCTCTTATAAATATATGAAAGACATAATAACTGAAATCATCTCTTTCCTACGAAACAAACATGTTATGTTAGAAACAACACTTATTTTTATTAAAATTTATATCAACCCATGCTCTAACTAATAATCAAACAATTGGATAGTATGAAGATCTATGAGTAAATATTTTTTTTTGTCTTTAAAAACTCTCGCCACAGAAAGCCAGGTCATGCGATGGCTGAGTGATGAGTGAAAGCGACATCCATCATCTATGTGAAGACTGATGACCGAGGACCATCGACGAGTGAGGACCGGCGACCAAGTGACGGGCAACGTCTATGTGGAGACATGCTGGAGTCATGCAGGACCGGGGTGCGCGGGACTTGGCGTATGTCATCGTGAGGTACGGGATTCATTTTGCCGCGGTAGGCCCTGGGACTCGGTCTGCCTTGTCCGTTGTTTCAAGGCTCAACATCAATGCTCACCAGGCTCGGCGTGCACTGCCGCGGGGCTCTGCGTTGAATCCGCTAACCTACTCGCCGGCACAAAGCGGGTGCCTAGCTGAGTCTCATATCGGAACGCCGGAGCAAGTGGGCGCGAAGAGGACCACTAGCACAACACAAGTAACCCATTTTCTCCCCTCTCCCTTTCACAGTAGTGAGGGATGTGGGTGTGTGACAGAGTTTTCACAATAGTGAAGGATGTGGGTGTATGATAAATTTTTTTCTCTCGTTGCAACGCACGGGCATGTTTTGCTAATCTCTCATCTCTCTCTCATATATTATTATATTATTATATTATATATTATATAACTAAAAAGACTAAAGAGTGGACACCGTTTTGGTGCGACATTTGACATCGCCTCACTTTGGTTCTGCCCCCGTGCGATCACCGTGCCGATTTTCCATCTCCAGATTTTGCGTGTGTAATTCCGATTTTTCTGCACCTCCTGTTATACATGCATGTATGGCTGATTTTTTTTTTTCTTCTCCATCGTCTCCGGTTCAATCACGCCATGAGAAAAGTTGCCATGCATGCCCCCGTAACTTCCCATTTTATTTGCCTGGCTCATGCGGTACCTTCCGTGACTCCCGTTTTGCCATACATGCAAGCGCCCACACAGGATGATGCAAGCAAAAGCTCCGTACTGCAAAAGTGGAAAGAAAATTAATCAACAATTATTCCTCAATCACAAAAATCCCGTCCCCAGTGATCGCATGCGTGCGATCACGCCCACCAATGTAGTGCTGCAATACACTATCATCCAAAGTGGAACCAACCACATACTGTCCGTCCCGTCGACCTTCACCGGCACATCACACGTCCACCTTACTACCTGAGATGCCGAGCATTCGCGTCGGCCCAGTAACGCAGCACTGGCGCATCCTTCTCTTCGGCGTCGTCTCCCTCCCTCCTCCAACGCTGCCGCAGCCGCTGGGACATGCAAAGGTGCGATCCATTCGGCTCCCCCACACGCCCCTACTCTGATCTATGGTTTTGTGCGGTCATGAGTTGGTTGTGATCTCTCCTCCTGGGGCGGCGGTTTCCCGGATGTTTACTGACTTACTGTTGCCTCTACAACCATGGCTGGAGAACGGGACGACATGGGACAGCAATACTGTGCGACGCTGCGGCTTGGGACCTTGGTTCCTTCCTCGTTTAGGAGACCAGGGGGGCGTTTGGTTCTTTGGCCAGGGCTGACCTCGCCTAGCCCAGCGAGCAGCTGTCCGTTTAGTTGGGCAGCAAGCGGCCTCGGTTTCTGGGCTGGACACGCCAACATGAGCCTGCCAGAACCTCTCTCCGGCGCTGGCGAGGCAAGGTGAGGAGAGGAGAGGAGAGGCAAGGCCGGTGGGCAAACCGGCAAATCGCCCTGCTAATGGGCTCAAATCCGAGCCAAACCCACACCACTCCATTTGATTACCAGCACGATTAAGAAACCAAACCAAGCCAACTGTTTCAGAGTTCTGCCCAATCCAACCCAAACCATTGTGTGTTTTCCACCCGAACTGATCAATATTTTGGTTTCAATCAGAAGGTGCCGTACAGCTAGAGCCTGCAGATTCCCATCCACCCACTTTAGCTCCGGCCGGCCACACTTGGCGACCACGGAGGTCTGCATGATGGCGGCGCCGGCCATGGGCCTCACACGGTGGTGGTCGAGGACGTCCCGGCGACGCTTGGTTGCTGCCTTGCTGGCCATGGCGACAGTGGCACCGACGTCCGCGCAGGATTCGGACATGGTAGCGATGGCACCGCGGCGTCCGTGCAATATTCGGACGCAGCATCCGCACAGGATTGGATGCGGCGATCATGCATGATTTGGATACGGGGCGGCGTTTTGCTTAGAGGTTAGGCCTGTACGCTGCATCCGGGAGGTCCTAGAAGACGTTCATGGCGTCCTTGCAGGGAGATAGCTTCTCATGGATGGGAGAGCTCCGGAGTGGGTGTTTCCAGGATGGAGATGGGGATCAGTTGCTGCTTGTCGTTGTTTGGATTCTAAATGCAAATAGAAACCGGTTTCAATCTGAAACTATGGATGCTCAGTGACGGTCTAAACCAAACCAGTCCATCAGGATTCTGAATCCATTCTCTACCAAACCAAAGCAGACCAATCTAAAAACCAGCCCATTAAAACCATTTAAAACCAAACCATTAGCAGGTTGACCGGCAAAGGAACCAAACGTCTCAGGACTCCAGCCGCTGATTGTATATTTGTTTCTTTCCTCGTGCGGACTTCCACATGCCAGCATAGGTGTTCGAAGAAGAAATTCCCATGAAACTTTTAAATTTGTTTGTCAAGGTTATAATTAGTGATTATTTCGATTGCTCAGTTTAGAAATACATTTCTTTTACAGTTTCTTAGCCTTGCATGTGTAGTTGAAGCTAGAACGAGGTGTTAACCTCTGTTTATATTTATTTTCCTTCGGAGCATCGAGGTGCCAGAGCACAGATCAGATACGAGCAACTAGATCCCGCAACCAGCGGCAATCTGCCCAAGCTAGGAAGCAACACGGTATATATAGTCTACCTCTGATATTTGGGTTAGCATTCGATGGTTCAGATAATAGTTGTAATTTTTTTTTCTGCTCAATAGGCATATATTCCCTTCGTATTAAAATTATAGTTATTTTAGGTGTATGCGTGCCACAAGTTTAACTCAATTTATAGAAAATATATGCAATATTATATCTCTAAATAAATTTGTTAAAAACTAGATTCAAAAAATCTTTTTTGATGATATATTATGATGCTAATAGATGATATTTATATTTATAAAAATTGCCGGCACTTGTTTCTCGAGAAACGAAAGTGACAAGAATTGTGAGACGGAGTGAGTAACATTCAACGCCTGATGGTAGGATGCAACTGATATTGAAGGTAGCTTACCAATTTAAATACCTATAATATTTGAATTGGATTGAAACTATAAAATCTAGGTATGTTTTGTCAAGTGCATGATCTAAATTTTGCATAATAAATAGACCACTCAAATCTTTCTACTCAGTGCCATGTCCATTACTAACTCTTTGTTTGCCGAAATCTGAACTTTTCTCCTTCAATGGTGCTTCTAAGCATTTACATACGTGAATATAAACTGGATGTGACTGCAAGTTGAAATTTGTGGATTCAGAAATTTTCCCAGATTACAGTAACAATTTGTTCAAGAAAAAAATTTCGACCGACAAAATTTAATCTGAAATGTTAATAAAATTCTTGCAGGAATAAACAGTGACCAAATTTTGCATCAAGTTGTGGTTGTTGAGAAGTTTGATAGAAGATTGGAAGCCCGTGAGTTCCATGTAGTTTTTTCATCATATAAACATGATGGGAGCTTAGGAGCTTTCTCAGCAAATTCTCTATATTATATTATTTTGCAATGAATAATTGTGTGTACAGTGCTAATTTTACCACTCTTTTTGTTCAGACCGTAGTGAGTACGAGAAGAGAATAATTCTGCGGCTAGCACTGGGAGTATCTCACAATGCTGCTGCCGCTCTATCAGGCTGTTACCACAATTACAGTTGGGAACTGAACCATATAATTCAATATTAAGGGCATATGGTTGAAGGCATGTTATTATTATCTAAATATGAACAAGGGTGGCCTTGGTATACCAGTCAAGTATGAAGCAAACTA
This sequence comes from Chrysopogon serrulatus, assembly GCA_015844335.1. Classification (NCBI taxonomy): domain Eukaryota; kingdom Viridiplantae; phylum Streptophyta; class Magnoliopsida; order Poales; family Poaceae; genus Chrysopogon; species Chrysopogon serrulatus. The sequence goes on from JADLZL010006361.1 coordinate 62,064, forward strand.
ATAATTCAAAGAGATGGTTAGTTCTAAAAAGGTTGAGGAATCAATTAATCTTGTTATGGTGATATGAACTTTTATGTGTGTATATTATGCATAAATGTACAATACTATAAATGCATACCTTGTCACCATTAATGAGAATTTTAGTCATGCACGAAATTCAATTTGTAATATTGATATTCGAACATCATGCTCTCATTATCGGTTTTTGTAACAATACAACATGTTTATACTCATTATTCTGTTGCAACACATTGGAAAGGTCTATACAGTATGGTCAGTGAGTCTTTGTGACTATGTTAATTTCATAATTTTTTTGAATTAAATGTCATTTTAATATTGGTATTTAATTAATTTTATAGTATTGTTATCTTATCTTGCGATCTATGTATTTTTTTATATAAAAGTTTTGTCCCGTAGCAACGCAGGGCATGCTACCTAGTTATAGATAAAGTCTTAAACATATTTTCATAATATATTTCATAATATAGTTTTATTTAGATTAATCCTTAGATATCTTATGCTATAGCACTTACTAATATTTTCTATAAATGTAGCCGGACCTTGATTAGCACAAAAACTCTTGATGACTTTTTTTTAGGAGGAGGGAGTATGCAAAATAAGAGGACAATCAAAATTCGCTTTTTTTTACATGGTTATTAAGGAATTTTTTATCTAAAATAAAATGGACGATGAATCTATACCGTGTGTTTCATTATCTAAAAAATGCAAGTAGACAAGAGTAAAGCTACAGTGAATGAACCGATCATTTACCAATGTTAGCTTAAACCCTACTCTTATGAGTACCTTCGAAGACTGGTCTACCAAATATTCGAGACGAGAATGATGACTCGAAGACCGGTTCAGCAAATACTCGAGACGAGATTGACAACCGAAGACTGGTCCAGCAAATCCTAAAGACGAACTTGATGAAGTCTATTGATGAAACGTCATCCACTAAAAACAAAAAAAATCTAGAATATTCGTTTGAACTTGTAATCACTAGGCTACACAATAAATTCTGAAATATTCGCTTGAACTTGTGTAATTGGGCTAATCAGTAGTAGTGCCAAACAGCCTGACTCGATCTGGCCCAGTGCAACAGGATCATTTGCTCATCAGGACCTCAGGTGGGATAACGGGGCCATTTGTGTGCTATAATAGCCTGGCCCAGTTAGTGGTTAGTTATGTGGTTATGCGTCCGGGTCAAGTTCCCCCTTCTCATTGGGCCGCTATTAATTAATATTAAGGAGACATCTGGGTACTATTGGGCCGCTTCTTGCTGGGCCATTATGACCAATGATTTCATTAAACTCATGACGTCACTTTTTATCTCTTTGCCTTTCTATGTCGGACCAACTCAACCGGCCATTTTCATGCAAGCCAAACCAATAATTATGTTCAAAAAGAAACAAACCAATAATTCTCGTTATTATGTAGAGTGGGATGCAATACAAACTAGAGTGATGCCCCTCTTGAAAGATTGCCCCGTAGTAGTTAAGAAATTCATCAGGATTAGGCTACTCCTAAGATAGTACTAGATTGATCCACCTCTTGGATCTTAGGCCCCAATCAAGATATTATCCCTTGTGCCAAACATGACTTAAACATGACCTATCCATGCTTCTTTTAGATCAGTGGAAGTGGAACACACATGTCATTACTGTTACATCGACCATTGGCGTGCAGTTGCTATTTAAACAAAGCTTGAACTTGAGAATATTCGGCCAAAATTTATATAGTAGGTGCAGCATGATTGCAGCCATACCTTTCAATCCCCGCCATATATTTCTTTATTTGTGGTCGGTATCTTTGAGGATAGAGTTCAGTAGCCTTTTCACGTTTCTAAGAATTTCAGCGGAATGTCATGTCACCATGGTGTCAATCTCAATGAGAGCATAAGGAAAAAAGGGCGTCCTCAACTGGTCCATCAAATCGCTAACTGAGATGGAAATGAGAGACCAAAGAAAATAACATTTTATTTTTTTCTTACCTTGGTAACATGTAGCAGACCAGAGCCCAACTCTCACATATTCTCGATTCACGTGAAATAGTATGACGGTTTGTTTTGTTGCTATAGAGTACTCTCTTCTTCTCTTTTTCTCGGTGCCACGTTACACAGTGTCCTAGTCAGTCGGCGACGTCGTTGATCATTGGGGGGGGTGCCCTAAGGGTCTGTTTAGTAGCGCTTTTCCTATTTCAAATTATATGCGTGGAAGATGATTTTCCATGAGAATTGATTTTTTTCGACCAGAAATGCCTCTCCATAATTCTCTAGGATAAACTATGTGCATGTAGTGAACCTATGCAAGGAGTGAATAAGGAGAAACTAACTTTTTAGCTCTGAGTGCCCTAGTTCATTTCAGATAGTTAGTTTACAAAATCGACATGGGCCTGTTCGCCAAACTTAAAAGCCGTTTTCAGCTTATCGGCCCAGCAATAATTTTTTCTCATAAAGAATCACCTGTTTTAACAAAGATTTTTGGCTTATCACCTGTTTGGTATAACTCTTCTTGTCCTCTAAGAGCTCTTCCAAACCTTGAGTTTCTCTACTTTTAGAGAGCGCCAACATTGCAAGCCCTCATGTTTCTTGAGTCATCAGCACAGAACTACCCCAAAGTAGCTTCCAGAGCACACTACTAGTACTAGTTCCTGCCCCATCAGTTACATATGTATGTATGACGTTTCAGGCAGAAAAATTGAAACGTACGTAAGCAAGTCGAATTTGCAGCCAGAAACATCGCACAAAGCTGATCGGAGGGCCGAATCAGAACTCGACGGGAGATGACAAGCTGGTAATGCCGATGCATCACATGATCACATCCTTATCATCCGCATCAGCTCGTCTGCAGTAGTCTTGCTAAACTATATATGATGATTGATGAATGATCTGTATATGTCAGCTCCGATCCAGCGTAAACAAACGCACGGTCGTTTCAGTCTGCTTTTGCTTATTCTTTGTTATTAGTGCAAGACTTAGCTTAGTCTAGTGTGCAAGACTTAGCTTAGTCTAGAAGGTCTTTTCGTGGCCTGTAACCTCTGCTTCTTGAACATGTGGCGAGTTCACACCGGAACGGTAATAGGTGACGGCCCTATGGAGCGAAATACCACTTGCTGCTAGACGTAGTGGAGGTACTTGTCAGTCCTGGCATTGTTTGGATCAGTTCATTCCATTCTACGAAACAAAATAAATAAATAAAACAAAAGAGGAAGAAAGCGAACCACCCCATTCACCGAACCAATTGCTCCATTACACAAGGAAAGGTTACTTCATATATGTAATGCTTATATTGTAAAAAAAAAGTGTATCGTAGTACGTAAATTTTTAACAAATAGAATCCTACATCTATACATGCCTTTTGACTTGTATTTGGACACACAAAGCACGTGCTGCTTAGTGCTGCATCACTTGGAGTTTAAATAAAGGTGACCTGGACTGCGTCATGAGTGCAAAACCGACCATTGTGCTCAATTATCGTACTCCTACTACACTAGCTAGATCTATTATTTTGTCGTCAGCTGTATCTTTCCGTTGATGCAGTACAGTACTCGTTTGTCTTTTTGAGAATTTAGCGACTATACTTTACACCTGTCGACACGTCAATGTCAGTAAGATGGTATTGTCGCTCCTCCTAGAATTGGTAGGCACATGGGTAATGAAAACCCTCATTCCCAATAATTTTTTATTAGGTTATTAATTAAATAAATATACTATATACCAGCAGGAAATTAACCTGTCCAATTGGAGCTCCAGTGCAGACAGTGACAATGGGTGATGGACATCCTTTTCAGCCATCGTGCTCAGCTGAACGTTTTTTATGTATATATATATATATATGTGTGTGTGTTTATTAATAATACTCAAGTCCAAAGATGCATGCTTTTTAATTTTCTTATTATATGATACTACCAATTTTTTGTTATAATAGTAGTGCTCCTAGCCTCCTACCAATTTGTTAATTTGTTAAAATAAAGGAGGAAAAGACACAATTACTACAACAATCTGGCCGTGCGTATTTCTGCGATTAGTGCGTGACATTTCGCTACAACTATATGAGCTGGATACTTGGGGGGAAAAAAGATGTCAGCGGGAACCCCTTCGCAGTAAGCATGCTTTGTCATGTGTGGCTGGACTTGATGGCAGTGGCAGAGTGGAAACGCATAACGTCTTCATCTGAAAGAGAAAAATAATGATTTTGTTTTCTCGTTAGTAACAACAGGATATTTCCTTAGATTATTTTTGCATGTTGCTTTTGGCCTGGGTGCGCTTAACAAAATTTAACCATGTGTTCGTCTTCTGAGTTTGTGCGGCGCAGGTGTGTCTTGGCTACTAGAGTTTTCCCGTAAAGTATAATACGTACTCCGATAGAGTCACGCATCCCAAAATAACGGAATAATTTGAAAGGTCTTGTTTGAGTATTAACTGTTCTCATAAATAAACCAATCTATATATCCCAACCAGGCAACAAGCAGTTTATGGGAACGACGCATGTTGCTCTTGTTTGAGAATAGGAGGTTGGCTCCGTTCGGTTTTATCGGAACCGACCGTTTCAGGGCTGGAACACTTCCTGCTTTACATAAATTCGTGAAGAACTCATCTGGTTGGGGACTTCTCCGGTCTAAAACCATCGAACCGAAAGGAGCTTAACTTTTGTTTGCCAAAACAAACATACGTACGGAGTAGGGAGTACTACGTTTTACTTTAGTGGCGATCGATAACAACCTGAGACCATCCGCACCGGGTCCGGGATGCACACACGGTAAACGATTTCCCGGATGGAAAACGCCGCAGCGCTGTCAGGAAAAAAACCGCCGCGTCGGCCGGAATCGCGCCCGCCGCACGCCAAAGGTGGCGTCGTAGCGTGCGTGCGCTTACGGCGCCGCGTGGCGCGGGTGGGGCCAGCGCTCGTCGTCCTCCGACCCCGCTCGTCTTCGTCCCGCACGCCCGGAGAGAGGGACGCCGCCGCCGCGTGCTCCGTCCGCCACCGCTCCGCGTGCTGCCGCCGCCGCCTCGAAGCCGCCCCACCACCGCTTCCGAAGCCGCAGCCTGCCGCTCCGCCGAGGAGGAGAGGGAAGGCCGGAGCGCGGTGCCCGCCGCCGAGCTGTAGGAGAGAGGAGGAGGAGAGGGAAGGCCGCCGGGCCTCCACCGCTGCCGAGCGGACCGCCTCCACTGCGGCGCCTCGGAGCCGCCGACCACGGCCCAGCGGCGCTTCGCCCGCGCTTCGCTCGCGCTTCGGCGGCGGCGACCTCGCGGGCGAGTGCGGCGGCGCGAGCGAAGCTCGCCCGCCTCAGCTGCGGCGCCCGGCCCCGGCCCGCTGCTGCATGGCGAAAGCTCCGCCCGCTTGGGGAGTTTCCGCCCCCAAGCCCCCCCGCGCACTGACAGCGGTGCACTGGCCTCAAGCTACGCGCACCTCCGGCGCCAGCCTCTCGCCAGGCGTCCGGAGATCGGCGCGTCTCGCTCGCCGCGCTCCTCGCCAAAAGGCCGCCCAGGCTGCCGCCGCCGGCCGGCGCAGCCCCGGGGAGGAGGGCGGCCGGGAGGGGCAGGGAGGGCGGCTCGAACAGGGAGGAGAGAGAGAGAGAGAAGGCAGGCGGGCGTGGGGAGTGGAGAGAGAGAGATGCGGGTGGAAAGAGTGGGGTGTGGTTGGATAAAAGGAGGTGAGGCTGACGTGTGGGGCCCATGCATGGGTAGGTGGGATAGAGGATGACGTAAAGTATAAATGGATGCGAGAGAAATTGATATGGAGGATGAAACTTTCTTTGATTAGGACGGTAAGATTCTTTTTTAGAGGATGTATATAGAGTATGACGAGTGCGGATAGCCTGATGGGTAGTGGATATCTGGTGCTCTTGTCTAGCTACGGCAATGTATCCCTTTAGTAAAACAATGGTGTACTTAAGGCCTTGTTTAGTTCTCCTGCAAGTTGTAAGTTTTTCCACTCTTTCTCCATCACATCAATTTCTACCCGTATGTATGGAGCATTAAATGTTAGTAAAAAAATAACTAATTACACAGTTTTGTTGTAAATCACGAGGCGAATCTTTTGAGCCTAGTTGGGCCACAATTGGACAATATTTGTTAAATACAAACGAAAGTCTTCTGATTTGCTCGGATTGCGAGAAACTTTCGATCCGAACATGGCCTAAAAACATCAGGTTTTTGGAGCCAAGTAAGCAATAGAAAACCAGGTGGGGACCCTCTCTGTCGCGCCCCACCACCCCCCTCGATTAATAAAAAAAAAACCTGACTGAGCGTTGCACTCATCACTTGTAAGTTGTAACGCTAACGCCTTACTACCTTTTGAGCATTCGTACAGACGACGTTATACTGGAGTGTAAATAAACAATGAGGCAAAGACAGAAAACCATGTTCGGACAGTTTCGACTTGGACGCAACCGCGTGGCGTTTCTTTGATTTTCTTGGTCTTGATTAATGAACGAGCTAGCGCCGTTTCTAATAGCCTCTTTAAAACAGGGTTTGTGTTTCTGCTTCGTATAAATAATATAGACGAATGATGAAGCAAGAGAAAACCATGTTCTGATAATCTAAAAAAAGATGGCTGAAATAGCTATGTTGCTTTTTTTGCTTAGCTATATACTTTTAGAAGCCATTCTCTCGCATATATCTTTCGTGACAAAATAAATCAATCTACATTTTATTGCTTAACAGGTTACATATTTTTAAAATTAGCTAGCTATATAGAAAGTAGTATCAATATTGTGTATCTTTAAGAGCTTGTTTGGTTAGCCCCCTGACTCAAGAGGATTGAGGGGGAATGGAGAGAAATTTGACTTGCATCCTCTGGACCAAAAAAGAGGAGTTTGCCGAACAATAGTTCACTGCCAGATATCTTTTCTAATCAATCAGCAAGGAATTGATAGAGTTTTTATATGCGAAAGGAGTAGCTTTCAGCATCCTCCCTTGACAGTTGAAGTGGGATTAATCCTCCTCAATCCCCTCTATTCCTCTTCAATTCCTCTAAAAACGAACAAGCTCTAAATAAGTCTATTATAAAAGTACATTTCACTATCAATCCAACGATACTTATTGCTCATACAGTAAATATAAGTATGGTTCTGAAAATACTTGATCAAAACTGAAAATTGTTTGACTACTCGTTCAAGAACCGAAATGTGAACCTATTTATTTTTTATGAAAGCGATAGTACACGTCTGATACGATTATGTTTTAATCAAACAGGTGAAGAAGAAGAAACAGGAGGCCGTGGAGAGAATCACCCACATGCCAACAAAGGTCTAACTGACCAGCCCAGCGTACTGTACGCGTGCTGCCTTGTCTGCGGCCATTTTTTATCTGCACACAAGCGGCATGCCCGCTGACCGCTACGTTCCATTTTTTTTAAAAAATATGATTGTAATTGTTTTTTAAAAAAACTCAGTCAGTCAGACGGCAATTTTTATGATAACAATATAATTAATTCTCAGAAAAAAGATAACAATATAATTTAGTAGCAGTAATATAATAAGAAGGGAAAAGAAAGAATCGAGACGTGATACACGCAAACACTCGCAGACAGCTTCGATCCGAACACGAACAGCCGTCGTCCTCTGCCTTGTTGTCCCCGGACCGACACCGGCCGGCGAAATTACAAGACTACCCCTCCTCGTCTCCTCCTGCTTCGTCTCTCGCTGGTCCCTACTTCGTCTCTCGCGGTCTCGCCACGACGCGCCACGGCGTCAGATTCAGATCAGATATAACCGCCGCCTCGCGACACCTCCCCCTCTGTCTCTCGCTCGCTGCCCCGCGCCCCCACCCCACCCACCCCGTGCCGCGCCACGCCGCGCGGCCTCCGACGCCGTGAGTCAGCCAGCCAGGCGCCTCTCTCTTTCTCCCTCTCCACCCCCGTCTCGCCGCCGCCGCCGCCGCTTCCACCGGACGCCACCGCACATCCATCCCCTGTTCTCCCTCCCCTCCCTCCCTCCCCTCACCGGCAGGCGGCGCGCGGCGCTGGGAGAGACCACGCGCGGGCGAGGTCGCAACCACAAGGTACGCACACACCGCCACCGTTCCTCCCTCCCTTCCTCCCTCCTTCCATGGTTCCTTCCTTCTCTGACCAGGAAGAAGACTCGGACGGAGGCGACCGGACCGCGGCGTCCGTCCCGTCGGCCTCCGATCTGACGCGCTTGGACAATCGCTGTCGCGTCTGGGGGAATTCGTTTCCGAATCTTATACTTGCTTGCTGGGTGGGTCGACGGATTTATGATGATGCCGGCGTTGAACGGGGTGGCGCGAATGCGACCGCCGGCCGGGGGGCTGGCCGCGACGGATCAAAAACGAATCTTCCGTTCCTCCGATCCGACAACTACGAACGAACGTCGGAACGTGCCCGTTCCCCGTAGTAGGCGCGCATAATTTACCTGCCCCAATGTCGCTTTCTTCTCCCTATACCAAAGCCAGCCATGGCAGCATGGCATCGGCTTGTCCGTTTCCGCGCCGCGTTTTATTCGCCGGGGACCGCGATTCCATTGCTCGCTCGCTCTCTTCCCGCCGTCCTCGCCAGCTAGTCCTACTCCTACCCCGCTCGTCCGCGAGCGGGCGGCGTGGCTGATGGGTTCCGTCGGTAGGGTCGGCTCTGCTCGGCTGATTGGGTTCCGTTCCGTCCTCTCATCACCCTGTTCCGCGACCTGACTACCTGAGTCTCCTACCTGAGTCTCCTGCGGTGACTGTGCGTGTACTGTATGCCCGTGTCCGTGTGTGTCTCGGTGTCCATCAGACAATGATGCTCCTCTGATTCTCTCCACCCGTGTCACCCGCCCGTCCGTCTACAAGTACCACCACCTGGCCGCGCGGCTGATTCCAATTCCAGACGGCACTCCACTATCCTTTGTTTAGGCCGAGTTGAGTCAGGCTCCAAATCTTTGGGTGGGAGAAGAATCACCGTCGACGCTCGATCTTGATTCGGTACCGCATCTTCTTTTCCCATACCGAGCGAGCATGAGGAATCTACTTTTATTTTTGTGCTTTCGGGATAACATGATGCTTGAGGAATCTACCTTTTTTTTGGGTGCTTTCGGGATAACAGATATTCTCAGCGTGCCTTATCTACTAATGGTATATGAATCTGTTTTTGGGGTTTTTACTTGGTTTGGTTTCGTTGCTTTGCTTGGGTTGGATAGAGGTAGTGTAGCTTTGTCAAGGGCATGAATCTGTGTGGATATTCTGTTCCTGTCCATTTTTTAAATACGCCTGCTTGAATCTTCTATCCATTTCTTTTCATGCACTTACTTGAATCTTCTAGGTTGGTTTGTGCTATTGTCTGTGGACGACTAAATGTTTTGTGCGATTTACTAATCAGGGTGACTTGTCTGCACTTAGAGGTGATGTCACTTCTGTGAAAGGCATCTACCATCATCTTTGTAGTTGTGTATTGATTTTTATCTTGTTTTCAGATGGAAGGCCATAATCCGTCACATTCTCAGATTGCTGAAGTGAAAATGGACATCTCAGCATCAGCGTCTGGAGCAGCAGGGAACAAATTCTGCAAAGGTGCTGCCTGTGATTTCTCTGATTCCAGTAACTCCTCGAAAGATGCCAAGGAGAGATCCGCGTCCATGAGGAAGCTTATAATTGCAGTGATCCTTTGCATCGTATTCATGGCGGTGGAAGTGGTTGGGGGCATCAAAGCAAATAGTCTTGCCATCTTAACTGATGCAGCACATCTTCTTTCTGATGTGGCAGCATTTGCCATATCATTATTCTCTCTCTGGGCTGCTGGATGGGAAGCAACGCCGCAGCAGTCTTATGGGTTCTTTCGGATTGAGATCCTTGGTGCCTTGGTCTCCATTCAGCTCATATGGCTACTTGCTGGCATACTCGTATACGAGGCTATTGTAAGGCTCATTAATGAGAGTGGCGACGTGCAGGGCTCCCTGATGTTTGCTGTGTCAGCGTTTGGATTGTTTGTCAACATTATAATGGCTGTATTGCTAGGCCATGACCACGGGCATGGCCATGGACACAGCCATGGTCATTCACATGACCATGGTCATGGTGATTCAGATGATGACCATTCCCACCATGAAGAACAAGAACAGGGCCATGTTCATCACCACGAGCATGGCCATGGAACTTCTATTACTGTTACAACACATCACCACCACCACTCAGGCACTGGACAACATCATGATGCTGAGGAGCCACTGATTAAGCATGATTCTCACTGTGAGGGTACCCAATCTGCTGCAAAAGCTGCTAAGAAGCCTCGACGCAATATAAATGTACACAGTGCTTATCTTCATGTGCTTGGGGACTCTATCCAGAGCATCGGGGTGATGATTGGTGGGGCTATCATCTGGTACAAGCCTGAGTGGAAGATCATTGATCTTATCTGCACCCTCATATTCTCGGTGGTTGTACTGTTCACCACAATCAGGATGTTGCGCAACATCCTTGAAGTCCTGATGGAGAGCACGCCCCGTGAGATCGATGCCACCAGGCTTGAGAGGGGGCTTTGCGAGATGGAAGGTGTGGTTGCCGTCCATGAGCTGCATATCTGGGCCATCACAGTGGGGAAGGTGCTCCTGGCTTGCCATGTGACAATCGCCAGGGAAGCCGATGCTGATCAGATCCTTGACAAGGTAATCGGGTACATCAAGACGGAGTACAACATCAGCCATGTGACCATTCAGGTCGAGCGTGAATAGGGGATTGTCTTTTGGCTGTCAGGGGGGCATAAATGGCATCACGTCTTCACTGGTTATCTTATTCGTGTTGGTTAAAACTTAGGTTTTTGCTCCTGGGAAGTTCATCAGGGAATCGAGCTTTGATGCTGGGTAGTGTCATCTATTACTAATCTATTAGGTGGACGAATTATTTGGGTGGTGGTACGACGTCAGTCAGTGCATAAACATGGATGAAATTTTCGGTCATGCTGTTTACAGCATTGTGGTTCATGGAACTGCATCTGTAGTTTAGTACGATGTGTCATCACCTTTTGTGTAAGGTAACGTTTCTGTGGTATGGAAGATGTGAAGTTCGTGATTGGCCTATTACTGTTTGTTCTGAGCATGCTTGGTCGCTGCTGTTGAATGGACTTGTGGGAACCGAGACGTGAAGTTCTCTCGACTATATGACTAGTGATGGGTATCTGTATCTTTTCTTCCTTATCTTCCTTTATTATCTGATAAGCAGATGGCCAATTGTTTTTTTCCTTTACAAGATTACCCTATTACTAATTTCCGAAATCTAATGTCGACAAAGCGGCAAACTCTTGCATCCCGGGAGCAGGATGCTGCTACCCGTTTTGAACTTCAAATCAGAAAAGGCTCAATCGCAGCGTTGTAGGTCTTCCAAGTGTTTCAAATGTTTTTTGAGCTTGGCTCAGATGAACCGTTCCATTATAACAGTACAGTTTTGGTTGCTTACATCAATGTGGCAAGGACACGGAGACGATGCAGTGAAGTCTCAAGCAGGGCTGTTGCACACTGAAGAGCTAGTAAGTAATTCACGTTGTCCAGAAAGGAAAGAGAAAGCATAATCTCACCAGATAATCCGACGAACTGTAAAGAGTTGTCCCACCAAAAGAAAAATTAAAATCCATTCACAATCCTAGAGACTGGCGGCACCGCAGAATCCCATGGATATAATTTTCAACCACTACTTGTCCAACTAAAAATGTTGCTGCCATCACCACCAATGCAGACTTTCTGCTTGATTCACAGCCCCTTGCATCAGCAGTTTTGAGTTTGTCATCATTTGAAACTCCTTCTCATAGTGCCTCATCTGTAGAATTGCTTGGTGAATGTTTTCCCCTCACTGGGAAACAGGGAACGACCGTGTAAAAGGATCGATAAGTTGATGGTAACCCAGTAAATTCCAGGTTTAGATCTTACGAGTAATAACTTAATACAATATAGCTAAGGTATGTACAATTAGCTCTACAAGTTTGTGTGTTCACTAAAATTGTTGAGTTCCTTCACTAGACACGCCATAGGTCAACCACATAGTTTATTAAAAAGAAACAGAACACAAATTCAACATATCTTGAACACAATCACATGCCTGTCTGCGATGTGAACTGAAAGATAACTCAAATTAGACAAGAAAAAAAATATAAATGTGAACTGAAAGATAACTCTAATTAGACAAAAAAAGAACACACGAATAAACATTGCCGGCAAAAGTTAGGTAAGATATGTTCCTGGAACGGAGTGGGAAGATATGAAGTTCATGATTACTGCCATGATACTGTTCATCCTCAATGGAAATCTCAAAACTCAAAAGTGAATCCGGAAGGAGCTACCTATGATGCATGCACACAACATCATGGTGCAGCAATAGTCAACCGAAAATTTGATTCCAGTTTACAGCAGGATCAGAAAAGAAAATGATAGGTCATACTCGGCTGTATCCACAATAGCTAGTATTGTTGTTTCATCTCACCATAACACAGAAAAGAAAAGCAGAATTCAGGTGCACAGCCCACATTAACATCAGCCAACTCAGGTAAATACGAGTGGGTCATGTGCTGATGATACTTTATCCATGAATGTATCAGTATAGCATTCATTACACAATCAAAATAGCTTAAAGTTTCAGCTAGGCAATAGATTAAACAAACCTACACATGCTTGAATGGAAAACCTTCACAAAATGTAATGTTAAAGTCACCGTATATTATCGAGAACAAATGCAATGTTTCAGCTAGGCAATAGATTAAACAAACCAAAACATGCTTGAATAGATTAAATCACAATGTCTCCTACATCATATGTATTCATCGTACATTATGGAGAACTTGATTTTTTTTTTTTTTTTGGGGGATTGAGATTGAACTTGAAGCAATGTTAAAGTCGCAGCATTGAACTAGTTAACTCTTGAATGGAACACCTTCACAAAAGCAATACACAAAATCAGGTCTTAATACCCTTGCAGCTCAATTCACTTGTGAAGTTCGAGATACATGGCTACCGCACGGCTAATCATATAATACAGAGCATGCCATGTGCCAGAATCCAACGAATCGAGCTGTCACGCGTCAAATCACAACAGAGTTGCCCTTGCCACATCAATTCATGGGCACTGAAGACTCATCCACCAAAGCAACCCACGGTTGCGAATTGCAAACATCACAACTTCCATGCTGCTTGATTCTGAAGCCCTTGCACCAAAAACTTGATTTTGTCATACACTTGAAGCGCCCTTTTCCGCTCCCTCACCTGTAAAACCCGAATCAATTACTGCACAAATGACAAAAACAAAAGGTAAATAAAATCAGTCGGGTCATTGACAGTTTGCTATGTGCAAAAAGTGCGAACAAGTTTTAGGAACCCACAAATACACTAACGCATATAATACAGAGTATGCCATAAGTACGAACAAGTTCTTAGTAACCCAAAAATACACTAAAGCACAAAATACAGAGCATGCCATGTGCCAGAAAATCAAGAGACAATGGACTTGTACTTCATAGGAAACAACACCCTGTCCTTTCTTGAGCACGGGTATTATAATCCAAACATATATTACTTACACTCAAGATCATTCATAGCTCAGGGATATAAGTTACAGCACAGCACACAGGGTTATAACTTATATAAACGCTTCACTAGCCATACCTGGAATACTGAAGCTTGTGTATGGGTAGACTGTGGAAAAGCCCTCAAAAATCTTCTTGGCCCTCCCTGAATTGAGTTCGGCCGTGTAGACATCATAATCGAATCCATGTGTGGGCACGGCCAGTAAGATGACATCAGTGCCCTCCGCAAAGCCAATAATAGAAGGATGTTCCAACCATCTAGGATGATAAGGTAGTGGGGGCAGGAGGGCTTCACAGGGGAGCGGCACCTCCAGCTTGATGGCCCTGCCTCGTGCCCATCGTGCAACTCCATTGGGAGCTGTCTCTCGCGACCACAGGCACAGGGAGAGGCTTGGTTCCTTTTCGACGCCGAAGAATCCCAGCTTACCCTCCACACTCGCCATGTACAGCCAAGGCAGATGCTCAGACCGCCGATCAATTACTGACAAACGCTGCACACCTAGCTGGTACTCAAGTAGAGAGGGGCAGTGGCACATGGACAGCGCTCAATGTCAACATCAGGGCGCTGAACAGAGGCCAGCCCGCTCCAAACACCAGTCTCCGATGAGTACAGGGAAGCAGACGTGACGAGTCCAGTAGTGAAGACGAAGGCCACACGGAAGGGTCCCCCGTGGCAACCGCGGTGGTCGCAGCTTCCCGAGGCGGCAGCGCAGAGCACAGCAGCTTTGAAGGGGGTTTGCGGCGATTGAGCAGGGGCGAGGGGGGGGCAGGCGGCGGCGCTCGTCGGTCAAGTGGTCCCAGACGACGAAGTCCAAGATTGGCCCTTCCTCCTCCTCCTCCTCCTCCTCCTTGCTTGTTGCTGGGGTGACGAAGAGTGCGCGGCCGTGGCGGCAGTCGAGCGCGAGCCAGCCGGGAGGTTGCGGCCCGCGGGGCGGCCGCAGACAGGGTTGCAGGGGACGAAGCGGGAGCAGTAGGGAACTACGGCACTCACGACCTGGAGGAAGCCTACGACGGAGGGTGCCGGGCAGAGCGCGCGTTGGCGGCGGCGGAAGGCGGGGTCGGCGAGGATGCGCCGCCAGCCCTTGCAGACGAGCGAGGCGCGGAGGAGGCACGCGGGGTCGTCCGGCGGGAGGCGGAGGAGGATCTCGACGATGAGGTCTTCCACCAGCTCCGGCGGCATGGCTGCCTCCGGTGCGGAGGCGGCTCCGGCGAGGCCAGGATTTGGGCTTTGGGGAGGCGGAGCAGAGCTGGATCTGGTTCCGGTCCACCACTCTAGAAAAATTTAGGCGCAAGGCCGCGCCGGATCAATCGTGTTTGAGATAGTTTTGTGGGCCGGCAAGAGGCCTCAGTTTTCGCAGCCCAGTAATGGTCTTTTAGGTTCTCTCTGGCAGTCACGTGGTGCTGCAGGTTGTTAACGATAGTGCTAAAAAGTTTTTTTTTTTTCTACCGGCCCTTCGACTCTAACGTGTGTCTCCATAGTTCTAACTTCCTATTAACCTCCGACGGTAGGGGCGGGGTTAATAGGAAGTTAGAACTATGGAGACACACGTTAGAGTCGAAGGGGTTCGAACTTAGTAGGACCAAGACCGAGTATATGAGGTGCGATTTTTAGCGACTAGGCACGAGGAGGGAGGCGTTAGCCTAGATGGGCAAGTGGTGGCCAAGAAGGATACTTTTCGGTATTTAGGATCGATGCTACAAAAAGGATGGCGACATAGATGAAGCGTCGGGCCTAAAGTGCGGCGGGTTGGTTGAAATGGCGCCAAGCTTCGGCGTCCTTTGTGATAAAAAGGGTGCCGAGAAGGTTGAAGGGTAAATTCTATAGGACGGCGATTCGCCCGGCGATGTTATACTGGTCTTTGAGTGTTGGCCCACAAAAAGGCGACATGTCCAAAGCAATTGAGTGTGGCGTAGATGCGTATGTTGCGTTGGTTTTGCGGGCACACCGGGGAGGGATAGAATTCGAACGGCGATATTCGGGATAGGGTTGGGGTGGCACCAATGGAGGAGAAATTGATTCAACACCGATTGAGGTGGTTTGGACATGTCGGCGGAGGCCTCCCGAGGCGCCCGGTGCGTAGTGGGGTTACGGCGGGCCGATAACGTAAAGCGGTAGAGGTCGACCTAAACCGACTTGGGACGAGGCGGTTAAGAGAGACCTTAAGGAGTGGAATATCTCCAAGGATTTAGTTTTTTGGACGGGGCGCTTGGAGGCGGCAATCAACGTGCTGAACCGTGACCTCTTTTACGTCGTGTGCCCTTTTTGTGTCTTTCGGTTTCCGTCTCTCTTGGGTTTCATCTCTAGCCTACCCCAACTTGCTTGGGATAAAAGGCTGTTGTTGTTGTTGTTGTTGTTGTTGTTGTTGTTGTTGTTGTGTCTATGTATAATACCTGTTGGAGAGTTATCGGAATGTGTTTTCTGGAATAGCACAGGATTAGTGTAAGTTCTATACAAGGGCAGGGAAAACTTTTTTTTTGAAACTCCCGTCCTCTCTACCTCCTCCATCTTAAATTACAAGACATTTGACTTTTTATACTAAATTTGACCATTCGTCTTATTCAAAAAAAATTATACAAAAATAAAAAAATTGAAGTCATTCTTGAATTTCTTTTTAATAAAGCAAGCCATCACAAAAAAAAAATAATATTTTATAATTTTTTTAATAAGACACATGATCTAAACTTAATTAAACATCTTATAAATTAGGATCCTAAATTGGAATGGAGGGAGTATATTTCAGACGTACGGAGTACTCCGTAGATGAAAGATGTGGTAGCATGGACCATGAGTCCATTCAAAAGACACGTGACCAGGTGAAGAGCTGAAGACCATTGAGACGCCAAACTGAGTCCATTCAAAGGATGGACGTGTGAAGTGCTGAAAGACGTAGGAAAATGAGACGCCAGAGTTGTTGGTACAAAATTCGTCTTGTTAAAAATGTCTCAAAAAAGAGCTGTTGCACAATTGAAAGCCGACCAACCAAATATCAAGTCCATAAAAAATGCATGTCTGAAAAATCTGAATTATCCTAATCTGAAAATGTTAAAACTTGTAATATAGATATCCGTATTAGAAGATGATGAAAAAAAACCTACACTTAGGTGAGCGAAAAAATTACCTAAACTTAGATCAGAAGTGAAAAAATTTAAGGATCCACATCGCATTTCACTATAATTTTTAATTCTATTATAATTATTATATAAATAATGATTGATATATTGAATTATTATAAATATTTTTGATAAATATATTAATTTTATGAGCTATCCTTATAAGCTATCGTTACCTATTTTATATATATCCACATACTTCAATATCTACTAATGTAATAATTTGCTAATTACAAAAGCATTGATACAACAAAATGGCTATTTGTTGCATGCCTATTTGAATTTCTTTACTTGATCCATCATTTTATAATTTAATCACTTTGATACTGGAGATTATTAGAAGTGTACTTCGATTTTATTCACTTTGGTTATCGATAAACTTAGTAGTAAAATTATATTCATGCATGGTGAAATTAACAATATGCACTATGAGTTGAGTACATATGGACTAGAGAAAGAACAGGTCTGCCAGATAACCCGATCCATGGCTATTCAAGGGTCAGATTCTTTTAATTAACAACTGAAAAATGTTATGCAACGAGGAAAGACAGGTTGGTACTAAGATTTGAATCTACTAGTCCGGTGACCTATATAAGCCTATAAGGTGGTGTGGTGAGCATAGGCAAAGCCACCGTGGGTGTCAGATTTGGTTTGGGTTAGGTCAGGACGATTGGACTAACAACACATGAGCCCTTCTCAAGGTCTCACGCTTGCTGCCGCTAAGCCTGTTGTTTGATCGCTATCAGGGACACACTTTGTCCTTCACCAAGCCCATGCATTTTACGACAATCAAGACATTCACATTAAGGTTCATGTATATTCACATGATCACCACGAGAGCCACGCTCGTCCTTCTCCAAGCCTGCCAATGATGATATTAACAACCAGGACATTCACATCAAGATTTGTGTACCATAGACTGTCTGACAACCAAGGCATTCACATTAAGACTTGTGTATCACTACTACAGATTCGGTTATCGGTGCCGGCACCTTTGTTGTCGGTTATACAAAACCGCACCGATAACCCATCTGTGCGGTTCTTTGCTTCGAAAATAGAAACATGTCCGGGAGCCATGAGAACCGATTAATCGAAGAGCCTTATCGGTGCCGGTTAGCATTTGGAACCGCCATTGATGCCCTCGGTTTACATCATCGCCGGTTCTAGAATAGAACCGACATTGAACATACCGTTTCAATGGCGGTTCTCGCTGAAACCGCAAATGATGAACCGACACCACAAAAAGGTGGCAGGCGTCCTCTTCTTCCTCTCCACTCGCCATTCGAAAGCGGAGGAAGCCGCGCATGGGCCTCCTGTCTCCATTGTTGCGGCTGCTGTTCTCCATGAATGAAGCAAGGTTTTCTTGAAATTAGGCCAACCGATTGCTTTATTTGCACTAAAGGTTAGTAGCCAACAGCCGAATCCTTGGATTGTGACCATTAATTATGGCTAATTTGTTTGATATGATCTTTTTTTGTGCTTTCTTTTCTAGGGAGCTTGAAATTAGATTTTGAGGGAGCCTTGAAATCGAATTGTGGATAATCTATTGTACAAAAGGTTAGTGTGTACCAACCCATATATTTCTTAGGTATATCTACATGATCAATGCTAAAGATTGATATTAATTAGTATGTGATATATTAATTGGTTAGTGTTAGTTAGCACTAGAGAGTCTAGATTAAATTCTTATTATGATAAATATTAGTATTGATTAATATTAGAACCGATATGTGATACATTGATTGTACAGTGTTAGTTAGCAAATGAACCAATATGCTTAGTATTGATTAATATTAGTATGTGATGGTATAAGTAGTTGTAGGTAGTTAGAAGTTGAGAGTATTATTTCTATTAGATTTATGACGAGCAAATTAATTATTTTGTCACCTACCAAAACATTGTTTAATTTAGACTTAAATTATTGTCAATGGTGCAGTCTCCACTATTTACACATCACCTAGGTAGACATTGTGTGCAAATAAAATATTTTGATGGTAATTTTAATGGTTATGTCACGTACCATAATAATTCTTTATGATTATTCTATAGTAATTTATGTCAACAAATTATTTGTATGTTAACTTTAATATTGTTTAATATTTGGTGCAAACTAAATGTTCATGGAATAATCTTTAATTCTAATATTGTTGTCTCTAATTTTTTATTTTCTTAAATTTCATGTTTTCGTCGCATGTCCGTATTGTTTAGCTAAAAATTTAATTTATATGTGTGTCAGTATCATTTTTGCGTGTCTTGATGTGTCCTAATATTATCAATGCAGAGTAGATGGATCGAGAGTGGATGTACGGTGTGTCCCGAACGGACCCACGGTACTTGATTGGTGTCTCCGGCTTCCTCCACGTAGCCAAAGCTAATGTTCGTGAGGGGCAACCTGTATTGGTCCATGCAAAGATTGTGGAAATGTTAGAAAATGGAGAACGTTGGAATCCATACGTACACATTTGATCACAAGGGGGTTCATGAGTGACTACACGATATGGAGTATGCATGGGGAAGTTGTTGACAATGTTCCACAAGAACATTACAATGATGATGTGCCCATGCCTGACATAGCCGTCCACGAGAATGTGACAAACGAGGATCCTAGTGTCAACACGTGTACCGAGGCTACCGCCGTTAATGATATGTTGAGGGATACGTTAGCTGACGACCTTGAGCATAATGATGGCATTTCGCAGTTGCTACATGATGTTGAGAGTGGATTCCTTAGCGATAGACAGTTGAAAAAACTAGAGAAAATGGGAAAAGATGGCAAGACACCATTGTATCCAGGGTGTGGACTGAGCAAACTTGAAGCGAACATCATGCTATTAGAGTTCAAATCTTCAAATGGATTGAGCGATAAAGGCTTCGATCACTGCTAGGAATAGTAAGAAAACTGCTACCACCACAAAATGAGCTTCGAGAAAAAGACATACCTATGTAAGCAAATGATCGGTCCAATCGGTCTTGAGGTTGAAAAAATCCATGCATGTCCCAATGATTGCATACTATACCGTGGAGATAAATACAAAGACTTGGATGCGTGCCCTAGGTGTAAAGCTCCTAGGTACAAGCAAAGGGCCGTCCAACGATGGTAGCAAGACAAAAGGAGGGCCTGTAAAGGTAGTCCGGTATTTTCCTATAGCTCCACGGGTGCATAGGCTATTTGCAAATGCAAAGTCGCCCAAGTTGTTCTGCCGGCACGGTGAAGAGCGTAAGAAAGATACAATCTTTGCGGCACCCGGCCGATGGGGGCGCATCGGAGGACTATTAACACCATGTGCTATAAGAACATTGGTGGTGAGGTGCGGCACCTTTGGGTGGGTTTGAGCACAGATGGGATGAATCCTTTCGACCAGGTTAGAAGCAATCATAGCACTTGGCCAGTGACGCTTTGTATATACAACCTTCCACCTTGGTTTGTATGAAGAGGTCATACATCCGGATGCCACTACCGATCCAAGGGCCGAAACAACCCGGGAACGATATCGATGTTTTCCTAGAACCAGTGATTGATGAACTGTTGGAGTTGTGGCATACTGTGGGGGTACCGGATGTTTGGGATGAGTATAAAAAAGGAACATGTGACAATCAAGGTAGTACTAATCGCTACAATCACGGACACCTGCCAGGCGAGGTAGCTTATCCGGGAGAGAAGACAAAAGGATATACTGGATGCGTAGAGTGCTTGGACTCAACCCATGCGGTACATCTACCGGAAAACAAGAAAATGGCTTATATGGGTCACCGTATGTTCCTACCTGATGACCACCCTTACCGCAGAAACAGAAAAGACTTCGATGGGACAATTGAAAGACGTGGACCTCAGATTATCGAAATGGAAAACAGATACTACGAGAGGTTAGCAAACTCAATGTTGTCCATGGAAAGGGTGAGGGGGCAGTTCAGGCACCTGCCGAGTCTATTTGGAAGAAAAAGTCAATTTTCTGGAAACTACCTTACTGGCCGTTATTGAGTGTACGTCATTGCCTTGATCCAATGCACATTACTAAAAATGTGTGTGGCAACACGCTCAACACCTTAATGAACACGGGAGGCACAAAGAAAAAGATTCACTCGCAACACGCCTAGATATGAAACACTTAGGGCCGAGGAAGGAGCCGCATCCGGTCACTCTTGAGGATGGTCAAATAAAACTTCCGGTGGCATCATGGACACCGAAAACAACGTAAAAAAGAGGTGCTCCTTTCATTCTTCAATGAACTAAAAGTCCCGACAGTGGTAACCGTGCCAACCCGAAGAGGCTAGTGAACATGAGAGAGTTGAAATTTAACTATGGTTGTATGAAGGCCCATGACCTGTCATGTCATTATGACTCAGTTACTCCCAGTAGCCCTACGTGGTATCCTACCTGACAAGGTTCGCACCCCAATCATAAAATTGTGCTCATTTTTCAATGCAATCTCAGAAAAGGTTATTGATATGTCAAAACTAGACCAAATTGGCATTTGGACATTGTGGAGACACTATGTCGTTTAGAGATGCATTTTTTCCGCCTACCTTCTTTGATATGTCCGTGCATCTACTTGTTCATCTTGTTGACCAAATTCGAGCCCTTGGCCCAATGTACCTGCATCAGATGTTCCCTTTTGAAAGGCTGATGAAAGTTTTTAGAAAGTATGTTCGGAACAGATTTAGACCAGAAGGTAGTATGGTTGAAGGATGGACAACGGAGGAGGCAATTGAGTTTTGCACATATTATTTGGACATCAACCGTGTCGGAGTTCCAATATCTCGTCACGAGGGAAGACTAGGGGGCAAAGGAACTATCGGTGAGAAATCGTTCTCACAAGACGTGATTACGTTTCTTTTTTAGACAGCGCAGTTCATTTGTCCTCCAACAAGCCACGGGTATAATGTCATACATTGAAGAGCATCGACAGTTGCTTCAAACTTTATACATCAATAGAACACAAGCTTGGCGTGAAAAGAAACATAAGGAGGAGTTTATCGACTGGTTACGGTGTCGTTTGATTGGAATAAAATTGAATTCTCAACTGGATCTACTAGCCAAGGGAGCTTCATCTACATATCTTAAGTATGAAGGGTATGAAATCAATGGATATACATTTTACACTACAAAACAAGATGGAAAGAGCACCTTCCAAAATAGTGGTGTTCGCTTCGATGCCCACGATGAAAACGGCAATGTGGAAGCGACATACTATGGTTCCATAGAGGAAATATGGGAGTTAGACTACGGACACCAATTAAAGGTCGCTCTGTTTCGATGTAAGTGGGTCCGCCTTGAGGACGTAAACATTGACAAAGCTGGATTCACAACCGTTGATCTAAACAAGACCGCATATAAAGACGATCCATTCGTCCTTGCAAAAGATGTTACGCAAATCTTTTATTCAAGGGACAATGAGACAAAAGGAAGACTCAAAGTAGTTACGCAAGGGAAAAGAAAGATTGTGGGTGTTGAAGGAGTTACTGATTTAAGAAGACTACAAGGGTTACCAGGAAATGGCTCCCTTTGGATCGAGCGTTAACCTAGCTATCCTTGAAGAAAGTGATGAACCGGCTTATGTACGTTGTGATCATGATGAGTCCATCATTGTTCCTGCACCTTAACAAGACTTTTTTCTGAAATTATGTAATTAATCTTAATGATCATGTAATCATAAATTTAGGTTGCCTCAAGAATTTTATTTACGACAATAACTGCATCGAAAATATTTTCAACTTATATTGTAGTGCAAATTAATATATTTTAATTATTTATAATTTTACGAATTGTGGCTCATTGAATTGGGGTAGCTTTTGTTCCGAACAAAGGCGTGTCATCAATTCAATGAACAATGCCAATCCCGCAGCCTTTTCAAAAGGCTCGGGTTCTTCGCTGGCGGTTTTGCATGCGAACCGCCATCGAAGACTTTTTTTAGTGTCGGTTCTAAAGAAGAACCGCCACTGATGTATAGCTTCAGTGCCGGTTCTAATTTAGAGCCGGCACTGAAGCCCACATCCATCCAAAGACTTAAAAATACGCGCCTCATAGCTATCAGGAAGGTCCCAGCTCTCATGTATGGCCGATGGCACTTGGCTACCGGCTATATAATGGCAGCCAGGTGAGGCGTCTTCAAGCAAGTGCTTCCTTTCCTTCGCTCTTCGCCCTTTGTATGTGTGTGTTCTCATATACACCGTAGGTTTAATTTGGTTTTACTATATGTTCTCTCTTCGGGAGAACACTAGAGGTTTATGCTGGCTCTATATTTTCCCACTAGGAGAAAGATTTCGATATGCAAATATCACTATGCGTAGTCTAGGATGACACACAAGTGGGTACTAGAAGAATGTTTCTGATGCAGCTACGCAACCGTTTGGAGGTATTGGGAGCGAAGTATTCGTAACATTATATAGCTGTTACATTTACTTCGTATTAGGTCGATGCATCCATGCATGTGCTGCTCGGATCGCCGCAGCCCGGGCATGGGTTCATCACGCCTACCTCCAAAGGTGTAGCTCTACTACCATCTCCGACATTCTTTGCATCCACTTCGACCCGATCCGGGTGCTAGAAGAATGTTTTCGAGATGGCTATTTTTTTTATGTGTTTGTATACTTCGATCGTAACTTTGACCTTGTAGAGAAACAAGGTTTTTGTATTTATGAAATAAATATAATTTGTATCCTTGCAATAAATGTAATTTGTATGTGTGTGTGTTTCAATTTGTATTTTTTAAATACGTAATTTGTATTCTCTCTCACAAATATAATGTACAACAAGATAAAACAACTGAAACAAGCTTACATAGTCTAACACATAAATATACATAAAAGCGATACAAAACAAAGTAAAAATTAACCTCTCTAACCTAATTTGGGGGTGGCACAGTCGTTATCCATTCATGGTAGTGTATATCACGAATGGTGTAACCACATTCCCTGTCAACGAAGGCCAATGCTCGTATTAGTGCACTCTCTCGTGCCTCACAAATACGAACACACGGTCGACCATAGATATAGCCTACTATATGACTACCGGCATCCACCCCTCAGTAATTATTATGCCATACCGGGCATCCTTGTGTAGTGAGTGGCCAAAGTGTGCTTCATAGTTCCGGGAATAACCAAGCTGCTCAATAGCTTGATCTAGAGTGGCCGACAAGGCACATGCAAAGATATGTATAATCATGGAGAAGAATCAGAGAGAAAATTAGAGATAGTTGAATAAGTGATCTAATATTTAAAATACAGAGATATATATAAAAATTATTATAGTTATACCACATCCATCTGGTTGTAGGTCGCCATGATTTCGGCAAATTCCGCCACGTCTTGATTACCTGCACGCCAAGCCTGTATCTTGAAGGACGAGTAATCAGGAATGCGATAGCCAATGTGCTCCAGTGCATGCAAACAGTGCAACACGGCATTGAACTCGGCACTTAAGCGTGAAGGCATCTCTCGTCCCCTCTGCACAATTTGTTGTTGACACCCTGAAGGAGGCCTTGTAGGGATGGAGAAGCGCAGTTCACATGTCCACAAACGACCACGGGCATCAATGGTCGTGTCCTCAACTATCTCCGACGCCATAAAAAAGGTAAGTGTTGATTGCAACCACTGTATGGGAGATATAGTCTGCAATATTGGCGGTATATATATATACTGAGTACTATATGTATATAACCAACAATTTGTTATGAGACAACTATTTCTTACAATAGCCGGATAAGGGTGTTGTGGAACGGCCATATCCGGAGCGAACCACCCATCGCCAGTGTGGAAACCAGGTTGCTTTGGTGGGGGAGGTCCATTGTTCATCCCTAAGTAAAATAAATCAAAATATTTCAAAATGCATATTAATAGACATTTGAAAATAATAATGATAATAATAATATAGAAGAAGCCATACCAGCATACCTAGGAGCCATTGTTGAAACAGAGTGTGAGAGTGAGAGTGAGAGTGAGAGAGTGGGAGTGAAAGTAATATTCACTAGTGCGGGGCTGGTTAAATAGATTTGCACTCATCACTGCCGGTTTTGTACTAAAACCGGCAGTGAAAGTCAATTTCAATGCCGGTGCTAAAGCACAACCGCCAGTGATAAGTCTACAAACTGTAAAAATAATAAATGCAACACATAGTGTGTGAAAAAATTGTCAAATGGTGAAAATGCATTAATAAAAGTTGTAGGAAATAATGAGTCCACCAAGTTTGATGTTCAAAAATTTTTGATTTGAGACACTATATCATCTATAAAATATAGTGGAACTTCTCCAAATTACAAATTTGAAAAATTCGAAACTAAAAAACTTGTCACATTGATATATGGTCACAGCTGGTGGATAGATCTTGATTTTACACAAATTTAGGAAAAAAGATCATCTCATTTGGAGTTAGGATGAGGGAGAAAAACTGGTTACAAATCTCATCAACCACATTAAAATCAGAAATCAGACCTAGCCACCAATGAACTAGTGATGAACATGTATGATTTCTGATTTTATTGTGATTGATGAGATTTGTAACCAGTTTTTCTCCTCATCATAACTCCAAATGAGATGATTTTTTTCCTAAATTTGTCCAAAATCAAGCTCTATCCACCTCGTGACCATATATCATTGTGACTAGTTTTTTAGTTTTGAAATTTTCAAATTTGAAATTTGGAGAGGTTCCACATTTTTTATGCAGTATAAGTGCCTCGAATCAAAAATTTTGAACATCAAACTTGGTGCACCCATCATTTCACAACTTTTATTATGCATTTCACCATTTTTTTTTCACACTATGTGTGAAAAAATATTGAAACAACTCAAAATTCAAATCCGGCAGATTTGAGCCATGTAAATTTCCTCAAATCAAAAATTTTGAACTGCAAAGTTGGTGCACTCATGGTTATGTACAACTTTTATTTAGGTCATTTCTCCATTTGAGAAAGTTAAGTACACCTGATTCACAAATCTACACAACCCTTACCGGTGTTTTCAAACACCGGTAAGGGTTGTGTAGATTTGTGAATCAGGTGTACTCTAACTTTCTCAAATGGAGAAATGACCTAAATAAAAGTTGTACATAACCATGAGTGCACCAACTTTGCAGTTCAAAATTTTTGATTTGAGGAAATTTACATGGCTCAAATCTGGCCGTAGATTTGAATTTTGAGTTGTTTCAATATTTTTCACACATAGTGTGAGAAAAAAATTATCAAATGGTGAAAATGCATTAATAAAAGTTGTAGGGAATGATGGGTGCACCAAGTTTGATGTTCAAAAATTTTTGATTCGAGGCACTCTATACCGCATAAAATGTAGTGGAACCTCTCCAAATTTCAAATTTGAAAATTTCAAAACTAAAAAAAACTGCTGAAATTGCTATATGGTTAGTGCAGCAAGAAAGAGGTTGATTTTAGACAAATTTAGGAAAAAAAAATCATCTTATTTGGAGTTAAAATGAGGGAGAAAAACTGGTAGGGATTCAAAATCATCTTATTTGAAAATCATCAAAGATATATAAATAAAATTTTAAAAAAAAATTTGGCCGGGTAGGGATTCGAACCCCGCGCCGCGAGAGAGCTGAACGGTCAGAAACCATTACGCCACGTGGGGGATGTTCGAGTAGATAGGATATTTATATTTTTATTTGTTTAAGTGTTCACCGCCGTACCGGGCTTTAGCACCTAAAGATCATATGGACCTTCGTGCGGGGTTCCATTCATCACCAAGATCGAAGGGGGTTTTCACCGCCGGTGGTGTTTAGCGCCGGCGGTGAAGGGTGGCTCGGTATAAAAAGCAGTATGTTCGCGCCTCTTCATTGAAAAACCACTCCGACGCCGAGAACAACCGCCGGAGCATTCCGCCGCCCTCGCTGCCGTCGCACATTTTCGCCGGTGCTCGCCGCCGTTCCTGTGACGCCGCACGCCGCACCGGGGCGCCTTTGGCCTCCGGGCACCTCCGCCGTCCTCACCGCTGTCGTGGCGCGCTGCCTCGACGCGACCGGGCCGGCGCCCACCGGAGCTCACCGCCAAGATACGCACTACGCCCCGAGCACCTTTCGGCAAGAAGGAGGCTGCACCACGGAGCACCGCCGCCACCGCCATTCTTACCGACGCCACGGACCGGCGGGGAGCGCGGGCCACCGTCTTCCACCTTGTCAACAAAGTGAGTTCGCCACCACGCCCTCCAAGTGTTCGATGCAATGCCACTAAGAAATTTTCTCACAATTCTTGCTACCTTTGTCCATATATTAGCTTGCAATGTTGTATGAAATGATATTGATATGTTTGCTATGTCCATTTTGAAGAATTTGTGTCCATAAAATATGATTACACTACATTAATTTTTGACCATGAAATATTAATTAATGCTATTGCTTCAGTTCAGATATATGATTATACTATTATTTGAGAAATGCTATTGCTAAATTACATATGATTTTGGAGATATATATGTATATATACACCCATCATTGTGCTATGTGCCCATTACTTTAAATTTGCTATGTGACCATAAATGCTATTACTATGTGACCATGAGTGTGCATGAATTAATATGGTTAAATCTATATTTGAACTTGTTTGTTCATAATCGCAGGACTTAATATGAGTCTACATTTCTTGCTATATATGGTGACTCAGATGCTACTTCAATTGATTAATTAGTTGAAACCCAATTACATTGTCTCAATCTTTAGGCCACATGGGAAAACGGTATGTAGTGTTTGTTGGCCGTGCCCCGTGCATCTACCGTATTTGGGAGGAGTGCCATCCTCAAGTGAATTGCTACCCGGGTGCATTGCACAAGAGATACGACAAAAAATCTGAAGCAACCGAGGCCTACCATGCATATATGGCACGGTGTGGAAACCGTGTTCCCCAAGCAGAGCACCGTGTAGTTCCTCTACACGCAGGGAAATTGGAGATCGGAGACAAGGGTCGCCGTAGATAGGATTCACACTAAGGATATCATCATTTTCTTTCTAGTTATGTTCATTGCCTTTTTATTTGGAGGTCAATGTAGAGTGTACGCGACTTGTAGTAAGTTGAAGGTCATTGTAATTTATTTGGCTTATGAAGTTCTAATTTGGTGTATTAAATATATATATATATATATATATATGTTGTGTTTCCTAGCTAATATATGGTTCATGTTATTCCATGTAGCCAAATTAAACAACCCATCATATATATCTAGTCTCGACAACCATCTAGACAGAGATAGAACGATGACTATTCGTCGCCGCCAATTCACGGTCGCCGAAGTACTAGGGCACAAGAAGAAGCGGCTAACAACACCGCGAGAGACCCACCGGAAGGACCACAAAATAGGACGAGAAACGAAGGTGCCAATGATGATGGTGAAGCAGATGACGAAGCATGGACCCCTAGCAGCTTGTCTCCAGCCTTGACCAAGACGAAGAGGTATATTTGTTAGGTCATAATTGAATGCTTACAAGCACTCTAATCAATAAATGCAAGGGAGAATCTAAAGGCGAATTAATTGGTTTTGTGCAGCCCTGGATCAATGGAGGAACCTAGTGGATCAGTGCAAAGCAAAGCCAAGGTCCAAGCGCGGTGTGTCAAGGCTTCCTACGGGAAAGGATGCGCACGGCACATCTTTGAGTTCGACCAAGTTGGGGAGCCACTACTCCCACGCAAGGCGTTGGGGCCATACAAGACTATCCTCGATTCTTGCGAGGGACTTCATCCCAATAAAGTTTAGGCGCTGGATAGGGAAAGAAGATGACGTATGGAAGGTTCCCCGAAACTTTGAAGGAGGAGTTATGGACAATGTTCAAAGGATATTTCACTTTCCCTCGTGATTATGATGAGCGGGTAGTCGAAAAAAGGGTTATAGAAAAAATGGGGATCGCCTTCAAGAGTTATAAGACGAAATTGCAAAAAGGAATATATCAATGAGCGGGAGGATCCCGACTTTGATAAAGGTGACCACCACAAGCAGAGGCCCATTGGGAAGAATTCAAGCGATGGGAACTCGGATGAGTATAAGGATTTGAGTGCGAAGAATAAGGAAAACTCAAAGCAAAGTCGACAAATCCTCACCGCCTCGGCTCTCGTGGCTATTCCAAAGAAGGTGCTTCAATGGGAGAAGGAGTTTGATGAGATGGAACGCCGTGGTGTTACGCTCGAGACCGCCGACTGGCAGATTAGGTCTCTTCACTTTGTTATGGCTAGGGGTGCACGGCACAATATTGAAGACGGCACCCTATCGGTCCCAAATGAACATGTGGGCAGCCTAGTTCAGACTATCTCCACTATAACGGAAGAGGTGAACCAAGGGAGACGCAGTCCGATAGGGAGAACGATGTGCTCTCCCGCACACTTGGTAACAAGGAGCACCCCCGCCGCACAAGGGGAGCTGGTCTTGTGAACTGGAGGGTAGCTTTCGAGGAAGACATTGCTTCTTATCGTAGCCACACAAGGGCTAGACAGAACGAGAGGCGGCTAAAGAAGCTATGTATGAGAGCCGCCTAAAGATAATGGAAGACGAGTTAACCAACTAGAAGCTATGGCCTCCCAAGCACAAGCTCCTCGGACAATTGGATCTGCAGCCCCGTCCCCACATGCTTGAGCCGGTGGTTAAGGGTCGTAGTAGCTGTGGATCAACCCCCATGGATGATGCTGAGGCAAGATTACCTCATCCGGTGGACAACATAACAGAAGCGGTTAATGTGAGGTTGTACATCCGCCAACAATGGACGACAGACAAGGTGGCGGTCGGCCAGGCTTGGCCTCAAGGAGAAGGGTTAACTAATGGTCAACCAATTCCTTTGGGTTATTGGAATGTCACCATTGATAGAATTCTGGACAAAAAGTTTAACAAGATACCCATTGATTACCCTGCACAAGAAGATAGGCCGCGGCTGGTTCAGAACCTTCGTCTTCGTGTCCCGTGGCGGAAGCGGTACATGAAGCTCGACCACCAAGAGTCCTCGGATGATGAGGATGAAGCTGAATCTTCACCGGACAGATGTCATGACCAAGCTCTCCCAATTCATGATGCGCCTGCTCATTCCCCAGCCTCAACCCCCCTAGACGAGATGAGGTATCTCCGCCTCCACCCCCTCCATCACCCCCCCAAGGAATGTGGGGGATCCGGCTATGGCTCCTACCCCCACTTTGTCAACCCCGAGCAATGTGGGGGCTGCACCTCCTCCACCTCCTCCACCTCCTCTCCCGCCTCCCCACAATCCTTCATCTTCGGCCGGAAGACATGATAATCGTAGACCCCTTCCCCTCCAAAATCAAAAAAGAAGCCGCAAGGCCGACTCCCGTAACTAGATCTAGATCAGGCAAAAGGTCCCTCGATTCTATAAAAGAGGATGCCAACAAAGGAAACAAAAAAGCAAATGAGCGGGAGTATTACATCTAAGATGAAGCGTAATGACATAGAATTGCCTAACCTGTGAGGCATGCAACCGATTTTTGAGAAATCTATGGCAGCCTTCTAAGTGGACGATCGTGGTCTCGAAGTTTGACAGACAAGCTCGCAAAGAAGCTCAATGAAGAAAGGGAAGATGATTGGCACCTCGGTTCGAGCTAGAAGTATATAAATTGATGGAGCAGAACAACAGCCTATCCCTAGAGGATGCTAGGGCCATAGTTTATGGTTGTACTAATAAGGAGTATGAAATGGCAAAACCAGCATACAAGTATCAAAGAGGTCAAGATTTCTTCGGAAACAAAAGAGGAGATGAAGGCTCTTACAACACGTATGCGTGATTTACATACTTTTACTTGGCTGAGGCAACCGAAAAAACAGATCAAGGTGGGTTTGAAGCAATTATTCCGGCCGGAGAAGTCTTTGATCATCTTGAGGAAACTTTGCAGTACATAGCTTTTGAAGACTTATTCCAATTATATCAAAGACGCGACCTCGATACACAGATAATGGTCCTGTGGACTATGTAAGTACCCTACTACCCGCATGAATTCATAAATAACTACATCTTTTTTTCATTATTAGTCATATCTCATACTCTATGCAGGTGGCTACATGAATACACGATACGAAATAACATTAAATATGTAGCCTTCTTGGACCCAACCATAGTGAATGAGCCAACTTGTAGAGGAGATGAAGGCTACGACCGGAATGGAATGATACAAATTCTCTCCAAGGTTGTTCAAGGGTTTTGCCAACAAAAATAAATCGAACGTGCTTTTGACCTATAACTGCGCGTATGTGGTCTCTACCATTATTTCTACGTATTTTATATAGCTAATTAAACTATTTTAATATAAATTGGACTTTGTGGTTGCAGGCACCATTTTATCTTTATCGATATCGATATTAAAAGAAACCTTATTGAGGTGTGGGACTCCGTAAAGAATCCCCTAACTCGATAGGTCCTCTACTCGTATGCGTTACAAGAGTAAGTTAACATTTTTATAAACAAATAAAGTTATATAGTTATATATATATATATATGTGCGTGTATGTGTATACCACACTTAATGTTACTTTTCTTTCCCAATTAATATTGTGGCGCAGCGCATGCAAAGTAAACTTCAAGGTGCAGTGAAATGCGTGATCGTACCTAGACCAACCGCAGCGAATAATGAATGTGGGTTCTACGTAATGTGGGCCACAAGGCAATGGTTTGGCATGAAAAACGTCAAAGCAGATCAGAAGGTATTAATTCCATTTTTATATGCCATAAAATTCTCTTATAGCTTATATTAATGCTCCCTATTGATTGCTCGACAATGAGGCGAAATATGGACACAATATGATCCTGGACATGGAGATTCAAGGATTTCAAGAGGAGATAGCGGAATTCATCTTGAAGCATATTGTGAGCAAAGAAGGAAAATACTCCATTGCCCGCTCGAAGTTCAAGAATAATTACGGGCCAAAGCGGTGGCTAGACTTTTATAATTGTTCCATTGGATTACGGTGGTATTAGAAAGGACTATTAATGTATGTGTAATATTAATGTATTTAATACTAATGTATTTGGTATGTTGTTATCAAGGTTTCAGTTTTATGATTTTGTTTTCCTACCAGCAAATATGATTTTAATATAATATAAAAAACCAAATTGAAAATGGGAATATAAAACAATTACTGAAAAATAAATTCAGTGTCGGTTGTCATTGAGGCCGCCAAGTGATATCGCGTGACCATCATCTGGCGGTTACAAAGCATCAAACCGCCACGATCTTTCACCGATCACTATCGGCTTTGATTTCCAACCGCATCGATGTTTAAAATAACACCGCCGGGCTTCTATATACAACCCGGCAAGGTGTTATCGAGCTTCAGTGCGGTTCATGGGGAACCGACATCGATGACCAACCCTCATCGGTGCCGAGTAGGCTATGCCGGTTCAAAATCCGCACCGATGGGGGGTTTAGGGCCGCCAAAGTGATATGCTGATCCGAGGTAGTGTATCGTACCAAAGTGTGTCTCGCCATGAAAAGCAGAAATATATAAAATTTGTCGTTACAAGTATGTAGGCCTATGCAGGATTAATTATTATTCTGTCTAATTTGACACTCCCTCTATTTAAACTTTTAAACTTTGACCAAATTTTTTAAAAAACATTAGATTTTTTTTTTTTTGAATCATCGCTTCATTAATTATACAAAATTGTTACAATCAAACTGCAGGCAAGGCTTACTTTTTTTTCATAGAAATATATTTTATAATATACTTATTTTATATCATAGATGTTATTACTTTCTTTCTATAAAATTAGTCAAACTTAAAATTTAGACTGACATGGATTTTAAAAATTAAATTTTTAAGGACAAAGAGAGTGCTGGTCAATATATATAATCTCACCGTCTCACCTCACAGGTGCTGCCCTTGCTGCCCTGATTCATCTGATGCCTAGTATCCTGATCCCTACTGTAATGGTAGGTCTAGCCAAAAAAAAGTGAGGCATAATCCAAAATATGTTGCACTCATGTGCCATAATTATCAAAATCATGTAGTAAATTACAGCAAAGGCAAGTACTTCCTCCGTTGGACACGGAAAAACTTTTTTAAAAAAAAAGGTGCGCTGCACAAAAAACAAGGAGAAAGATACAAATATATATTAGAAAAAAGAGAAAGGTGTATTGGAAAAAAAAAAAAGGTGCACTAGAATACCATAAGGTCAAATATTTATTCAATATGAAAGCTACATGGTCAAGTATTTTGGGAAGGAAGGAGGGACTACCTAAATTGTATAGACGAATATGAGTCCTGGTACCTCTCCTGAAGAAGAGCAAACAATATTAATGCACCCAAAGTACAGCATACATCAATTATCAATAGAAAAATGACCAACCTATAGACAATTAAAAAAGCATAGAAGAGTTGGTGACCATATAATGAGCGATCAGATATCTCAGAAAAGAGAGTATTGTGTGAATCCATACCACTACTAAATAACTAAGCACGTCTATATTGAACAGTGTATTACTAAGAAGGCCTAAATTGCCTGATATTATTGGCTTCCTCGACCTTAGGAACTAAAGTTAGTACTCCGTAGTTCAGTCTCTTACTATCCAAATTCTCAGCATGAAAGTTCAGAAACATATTATACAAATCTGTAGTTAGATCCCATGCTTTCTTAAAGAAATTAACCCCCAAAACAACTTATCCCTCAAATTCCGGCCTGACATTGCTTCACCTCTCATCTCCCTAATGCCAGATCTAATGTCCTCCATGGAGAAAGGAACCGATGTCTCCTTAACCTGTTTTGTTAACTGCCAGCTTCATGTTACACTGTAGGCTTGGGCCAAACAGCTCCTTGTAAAAAGACACAATGTCATCCATAATCTCCTTTTGTCCTTTTATTAATTTATTTCCTGCCCCTCAGCCTCCAGGGATAAAGTATAGCTTTTCCTTCGTTTAGTCTTAGCATATTGGTGGAAAATTGAGTTGGAATCACCATGAAGATCCATTTGCAACCTATCCTCTGCTTTTCGACAAATTTCCTCCATTTGATAGATATCTTCTAGCTGTTTCTCACCACTTCAAATCTTCTTTCCCACTCTGTATTAGACATAATCCTGGATTCTACCTCCTTGTCAAAATCATTTAACCTTTCTGTTAGATTATTATCCTTAAGTTTCCTTTGATCTCCAACCTTTAAAAAAAACCTCAAGAACAGTAGGCTTCCATGCCATTTATCCAAAGCATAGCCTTTTTTTATGATTGGATTGATCCAAAACTTAATATGTAAAAAAATTGTATGCAACTTATAATGAATTTATGGAAAAAAACAGTGATATAAAATTTCCACCATCATTAATTAGCTGACCTCGAGAGCAGACACCGTAGCCACATGTCTTCCTACGTGTCCACACTCCACACAGTGATAAACGTGATGTTTCATTCATCTGCAATCGCACATTTCGTCTAGTCTGCCGTGGTTTACACGGTCAAGTCCATACTGACTTGATCTTTTTGCCTGAATTATTGTATTGGAGACTTTTCTGTCAAACATTTCTCCCACCCTTCGATGTCATTTAATGCATGAGTGGGACACTCCAAACATCCAATGTATACAGTATTACAGTGACAATCGACCACCCAGCTGACCCATGTCATCTCCGAGTATAAGCTACCCTCTTCACAGCTCACAAGCATAGCAGACATGGCGAGAGCTTGCATTATTATCCCCATCCTCATCCTCCTGTTCTCGAGTTCGTTGTGCCAACAATCCAGTGATCAACTGACACAAACTAAACCACTCTCGCCCAGTGACGTGCTTATCTCTAATGATGGAACCTTTGCTCTCGGCTTCTTCTCCGCAAGCAAATCTAACAAGAGCTTATACATCGGCATCTGGTACAACAAGGTGCCGGAGCGCAAGGTAGTGTGGGTCGCCAACCGTGACAGCCCAGTGATCGACCCTTCGTCAGCGAAGCTCGCCGTCACTGGCAAACCAGAGCTGGTGCTGTTGGACTCCCAAGGCAGCACCCATTGGACGACAACAACGACGACGAACAGCACAACAGCTGGAGGCACAGGTGCTTTCGCAGTGCTGCTCAGCTCGGGTAACTTTGTCCTTTGTATGCCAACCGGCGAGACCTTATGGCAAAGCTTTGATCACCCAACTGACACCTTGCTCCCATCCATGAGGTTTTTGCTCAACTACAAATCTCAAGTGCCAACTCACCTCATTTCTTGGAAGGGCCCTGATGACCCATCCACTGGGAATTTCTCATATGGCATCGATCCCAACTCGAACCTTCAGTTCTTCACTTGGCACGGGACCTTGCCGTACACCCGCTCAAACGTGCTTAACGATGCCTCTACATCCAGTGGCACGTATCTCAGCAATGGTGCCTCCTTCAGCTTCGTATACCAAGCCATTGTCGACACAGGGAAAGATTTCTACTATACTTATAATGTCTCTGAAGGATCACTCTACATACGTATTTGGCTTGACTACACCGGCAAGATGAGGACTCAGAGTTGGAACAGAAACACATCATCTTGGATGCCCATTTTTGAGCGACCCAGTTCTAGCTGTGATCTATATGCTCTGTGTGGTCCATTCGGCTACTGCAACAGCACAAGGGATGTCCCAACGTGCCGGTGCCCTGAAGGGTTCGAGCCCATCGATAATGACAACTATTCAAGAGGATGTCAGAGAAAGGAGGCACTAAGATGCGGGAAAGAAGACCGCTTCATCACCTTGCCAGCGATGAAGGTTCCTGATAAGTTCTTGTACTTGAGCAACAGAAGCTTCGACCAGTGCGCAGCCGAGTGCAGCAGAAACTGCTCGTGTGTAGCTTATGCTTACATCAGCTCGAGGCTAAGTGACAGTAATGGCGACACATCAAGGTGTTTGGTTTGGACTGGGGACCTCTTCGACATGGCGAAGTCCCAGCTTTGGTGATAACTTGTACCTCCGGGTTGCTGGATCTCCTGGTACGAAACCTTGCAGTGTACCTCATGTTTCTTTCACCAGCAACGACATTTGTGCCTTAATTGTGCGAAAGCCACTAAGGCCTTTTTGCAAGAGAATACTCCAAGAACTTTTTAGGCTTTAGTTCTTTTCTATAACTAAATCCCACCCCCCCCCGTCGGGCCCGTATGGCGGCCGATCGAAGATGATCGTGGTGACGATACGCAAGACAAGAAGGAAGGCGTATTTTACAATTGCTGTAATAGCTTAGACTATGACATGTGGGCCTGAGGCCAATGTGGGGTTGTAATAAGCTAGCGTGTGAAACTGGGGAACACTATTCTGAATCTGAAAAATCGAACTCGAGCTCCGGGGAATCTTTCCTCGTCTCGCTGTTTATCGCCCGCGATTCCGTGTTTGATCTCCTCACGTCCCGGCGATCGCCGGCGGCCACGGGGCGTGACAACTGGTATCAGAGGCTTACCTTCCTCGGCGACGCTTCCTCGTTCTCGCTTGCCTTGATCGCGATTCGTAATACCCGGTGGCAGGTTGATCTGTTTCCCCACCCTTGCGGCGGCGGAATCGGGTCCTGTAGGTCCACGCAGCGGTTGAATCGGGTCGGCGGCGACGGCGTGGGATAGTGCTGCGCTTCACCACCTAGCTCCGTTCGCCCGGCGGCGGATCCATCCCACTCTTCGGCTCAATTTTTGACTGGGGTTCGGCATCGAGAAGTACGGGTTCGGCGGCGGGAACCACGGTGAGCATACCAATTTGTGCTCCATTACTTTACTAGACGCACTTTTGAGGCTGTTAGGGTTGCGGGGCAGTGTTCCCGTGTGAAATTCCGAAGCAGCGATTCTCGATTGTGTGGTCGGTGGCGACGGCGGGGAAGTGTCCACTCATACGGGTTGCGGGACCGTGTTTCCGTGTAAAATCCCTCAAGTGAGTGCCTCACTTCCAGGAGTAGTCGGCGAAGCAAGCAAGCAGCTGATTGGGGCGGTGTATACCAAACCGACTGCTTGTACTCATTGATTCTCAGATCTGGTTCACCATCCTTCAAGACGGCGCCTCCAAAACCATCGGCACAGACTAAGTTCGTGCTGGACGCCATGTCGGTCCGGGAGGAGGATGAGAATGAAAGGTGGGAACAATTGACTCAGAATTTTGATCTCTTGTTTGCTAGCATCAACAACCTAAGTCTTGTCCAACAAGAACTGAAGAAGGAGATTCAGGAGACCAAAGAAGAACAAAAGCTGATCAGTAAACAAGTGCAGGCCAATGGTCAGGCAGTGGCCAAACTGACATTGAGACAAATGGAGAAGGAAGCTCAGTTTGCTCACTCTGATGTCCACTCAGTTGTCTCTGCTGATGAACAACCATTTGAAAACCTCTTTGCCAACAAAGATGATGCAAAGCCTGAACCATCAAGAAGACAGTACAACAAGGATTATTTGCCTCATCACACTATCCCCAAAATGCAGTTTCCTTCTTTTGATGGCACATGACCAAAAGTGTGGATTGACAAGTGTAACAACTACTTCAAGATCTATGGCATCTCAGAAACATTAAAAGTGGAAGCAGCTGTGATGCATTTGGAAGACAATGCAGCTAAGTGGTGGCAGGCATACAAACAGGGTCACCCTGTTCCTCTGTGGCATGATTTCTGTCAGGTGGTTCAAAACAAGTTTGGTGCTGATGACTTTAGAACAGCAATCAATGATCTGTTGACTCTTAAGCAAACTGGCAGTGTAGAAGATTACACAACAAGCTTCCAGGCTTTACAATTTGACATCACTATGTACAATTGCAACTATGATGAGCTCTTCTTTGCTTCCAAATATGTAGCAGGGTTGAAGGATGACATCAGGTCTGCTGTGGAACCACATGTACCTGTCACAATGGACAGAGCATCTGTTATTGCCAAGATTCAGCAAAGGGCCCTTGATAGAACCAAAACCAAATTCCAACGCAGCAATACCAACAAGCCACAGTTCCAGAGGCAGGACACACAATCACAACCTCAAAATTCAGCACTGTCCAGAATCAGACAGCTGAGAGACTATAGAAGGCAGAACAACCTTTGCTATGGTTGTGGAGAGAAATATGAACCTGGTTATTTAGCAGTCTGCCCCAAGAGACAGCAACCACAGACCAATGCCTTAGCAGTGAATGACTTGGACAAAGAAGAGATAACAGAAGATATGCTTAATCAGTTGGCTGTAGAGGATGCCTTAACTGAAGATTTTTGCCAGCTATCCATCAATGCATTGTCTAGTGTGGAGACTGATAATTCAATGAAACTTAAGACTCTGGTAAAAGATAAGGTGATGCTATTGCTTCTTGATTCTGGCAGCTCTCACAGTTTTATTAGCTCCTCTTTTGTACAAATGGCCAACATACCAACCACATCAATGGATCCCAAGAAGGTCAAGCTAGCAAATGGTGATTCCATAACTACTAGAGCCAGAGTGGATCAGTTACAATGGTATATTCAGGGCCACACATTATCCAGTGATATGATTGTCATAGATATGAGTCCCTATGATGCCATATTGGGTTATGACTGGCTCAAGGCAAATAGTCCTATGCAGTTTGATTGGAATCATAAAACAGTTCAGTTTGCTCTGAATGGGAGAATCATCACACTTCAAGGACTCTCAGAACCCCCTCTTAAAGCCACACCCATATCAGCAAAGAAACTGTTTAATGCTGCAAAAGGGAATGATACTTGGGCCTATGCTATTGTAGCTGCAACCCAGACTCCAACTCCACAACAAAAACAGCCTGACTCTACAGCACCCTTAGACATCCAGCAGGTGTTGGACCAATATCAGGATGTTTTCCAAGATCCTCAAACTCTGCCTCCAGCAAGAAGCTATGACCACTCCATTCCATTACTGCCTGGAGCAGTACCAGTGAATGCTAGACCCTACCACTACTCTCCCCAACACAAAAATGAGATTGAAACACAGGTGAAGCAGCTTTTGCAGTCAGGTTTGATCACTTACAGCCACAGTCCCTTTGCTTCTCCTGTTCTGCTAGTGAAGAAAAAGGATGGATCTTGGAGGTTCTGTATTGACTATAGAAAACTGAATGACTTAACAATCAAGAATAGATTTCCCATGCCCATTATTGAAGAGATTTTGGATGAGTTGTCAGGGGCCACAGTGTTCACCAAATTGGATATGAAAGCAGGTTATCATCAGATTAGAATGCTTCCTGAAGATGAATTCAAAACTGCTTTCAAGACTCACCGTGGCCATTACCAATTCAAAGTCATGCCATTTGGCTTGACAAATGCCCCTGCCACTTTCCAATGTGTCATAAACCAAGTGTTGCAACCATATCTTAGAAAATGTGTCCTTGTTTTCCTGGATGACATATTAATCTACAGTTCCTCTTTGGCTGATCATGCCAGGCATCTCACAGCTGTCCTCCAAACTTTGAGAGAAAACCAACTGTACTTGAAAAGATCCAAATGCTCTTTTGCTCAGACCCAATTAGAGTACTTAGGTCACATCATTTCTGATCAAGGGGTGGCCACAGACCCTGAGAAAACAACAGCTATGCTGCATTGGCCTAAGCCCACTACTATCACTGAAGTAAGAGCATTTCTGGGATTAACTGGTTATTATAGGAAGTTTGTGAAGGCCTATGGGGTGTTGGCTAAACCCTTGACAAACTTGCTGAGACACAAGACCTTTCAGTGGAATCAAGCTGCTCAAGATGCATTTGATGAGCTCAAGGTGGCCATGTCCTCAACGCCTGTCCTTGCCTTACCAGATTTCAATGAGTCATTCACTGTTGAGACAGATGCTTGTGGAGAAGGTATTGGTGCTGTTCTTATGCAGAAAGGAAGACCCATTGCTTTTCTCAGCAAAGCACTAGGAGACAGACACAGATCACTCTCCATCTATGAAAAAGAGTTTCTAGCACTGATAATGGCTGTAGAAAAAATGGAAGCACTATCTTCAGAGGCAGGAATTCCAAATTCTCACAGATCATAAGTCCCTAGCCTATTTGACAGAACAGAATCTGCACTCTGAGTTACAAAGGAAGGCCATGACTAGACTCATGGGCCTCCAATTTAAGATTGTCTACAGAAAGGGAAAGGAAAATGTAGCTGCAGATGCCCTGTCCAGGGTAGCACATCTTAGTGCATTACAGGCTGTTTCCATGGTGAAGCCTGACTGGATTTAGGAGGTTCTACATTCCTACAGTGTGGATCCTAGAGCCCAAGCACTGTTAAGTAAATTGGCTGTGTCCAGCCCTGATGAGACAGGTTATAGCCTGGAGAATGGCATCATCAGACACCATTCCAAAATTTGGATAGGTCAGAACCTAGCACTGCAAACTAAACTTATCGCAGCTTTTCACTCCACTGCAATTGGAGGACACTCAGGGTCCAAGGTCACATATCAGAGGCTCAAGAATCATTTTGCTTGGAAAGGGATGAAGCAAGCTTTGGACAACTTTGTGAAACAGTGCTCAATCTGCCAACAGGCTAAACATGTCAATACATTGCCAGGGGGACTGTTACAACCCTTACCAATACCTGAGGGAGTCTGGATGGATTTATCCATGGATTTTATTGAGGGACTCCCTAAATCTCAGGGGTACAGTGTTATACTAGTGGTGGTGGATAGGCTGACTAAGTTTGCTCATTTCATGGCACTCAAGCATCCCTATTCAGCTGCTACAGTTGCACAATTATTCATGGACAATGTGGTTAAGTTACATGGTCTGCCCCAATCTATTGTCTCTGATAGAGACACTGTCTTTGTCAGTACATTTTGGAAAGAATTGTTCAAACTCTACAAGGTAAATCTGAAACTCAGCACGGCTTACCACCCACAAACGGATGGCCAAACAGAAAGAATCAACCAATGCCTTGAGATGTTTCTTCGATGTGCTGTGCAAGATGCCCCAACATCCTGGAAAGCCTGGTTGTCACTTGCTGAATTGTGGTACAACTCCTCATATCACTCATCCCTTGGTTGTTCTCCTTTCAAAGCTTTGTATGGCTATGAACCGAAGATTGGTGCTGCACCGGTTATTGAGTCATCTACACCACCAACTGTATCAGACATCATCAACAACCGTGAGCTCCACCTTCAGGCTTTGAAGAAACATCTGGAATCAGCCCAAAATAGAATGAAGGTCATGGCTGACCGAAACCGTTCTGACATTCAGTTTCAGGTGGGCGATAAGGTGCTGTTGAAACTACAACCTTACACTCAGTCCTCTGTTGCAAACAGACCTTATGCAAAGTTGGCATACAAGTTCTATAGTCCCTATGAAGTTCTGGAACGTGTGGGGAATGTGGCTTACAAACTCCAACTACCACCGGACAGTAAGATACATCCTGTTTTTCATGTCTCGCAACTGAAGCCTTTCATTGCAGATTATTCTCCAGTGTATTCTGCTCTACCAGTAACAACAGACATTGAGGTAGCTAATGCAGTCCCTGAAAGCATCCTCAATCGCCGGCTTGTGAAGAAGGGTAACACTGCAGTTCCTCAGGTCTTCATCAAGTGGAGCGGCTTGCCGGAATCTTCTTCAACTTGGGAGGATTACAATGTACTCCGTCAGCGATTTCCAGCAGCACCTGCTTGGGGTCAAGCAGAGTCTTCGGCGGGGGGAGATGTCAGGCCCGTGGCGACTGACTGAAGATGATCGTGGTGACGATACGCAAGACAAGAAGGAAGGCGTATTTTACAATTGCTGTAATAGCTTAGACTATGACATGTGGGCCTGAGGCCAATGTGGGGTTGTAATAAGCTAGCGTGTGAAACTGGGGAACACTATTCTGAATCTGAAAGAATTGAACTCGAGCTCCGGGGAATCTTTCCTCGTCTCGCTGTTTATCGCCCGCGATTCCGTGTTTGATCTCCTCACGTCCGGCGATCGCCCGGCGGCCACGGGCGTGACACCCCCCTCCCCCCTCCTCCTCCCCCCTCCTAAAGAAACAATAAAAGGGTAGAACTTAACAATAGACCGTACTTTATATATAAGGCACTCAGACAACAAATAAACTGTATCAACATACCCTCTCTCGTACTTTATGCTGGTGTTGATGGCATCAGACAGTAAAAAAGGTTAGAAACTGCTAGATTTACTTTTTAATCTTTGCAGCAGCGCTAAACTTCATATGAGCATGAATAAAGCGACTTGAACTTTTGCGCAAATACTAACTGGAACACTTTGTAGTGCCAAATTATACATAACTATTCCTATAAAAAAAAACTCCCATCAGCAATGTGCAAGGGTAACTGTTTTGGGTGGTAAGCACGTCCTTTGAGTTTTCACAGATTGGTCTTTTTACTTGTATATAAGTTAGTCAAGGATCACTAGACATGGCCTTTTGCAAGTAAACTTATGATGCTTGATGATGTAAATTCTGATGGATGTACCTCCATGTACAGTACAGAAGAAGAGCAATTTAACAAAGATTTTACTCCCGACTATAGCTTCTGTGCTGCTACTCACATTCACTGCCCTTGTCTGGACATGTAAAAGAAGAGGTACAAAGAAAAAAAATATTTTCAGAAATGTAGTATAGTCACGTAAATGTTCCACGAAAAAAATAGAATCATTAATGTTTCTATAAGCAGATAGACAACAAAAGAAGAAAGTTCAAAAGAGAGTGATGCTAGAATACTTGAGGTCTCCGGATGAGATGGGGGACAAGAATATAGAGTTCCCATTTATTAGCTTTGAAGACATTGTTGCAGCAACAGACCATTTCTCTGACTCCAATATGCTTGGGAAGGGAGGTTTTGGCAAAGTTTACAAGGTACTGCCAACTTTCACTTGAGAATGGTTCTTTGAAAAGTTTCACATGATAATCAAATTGATAGAAAATTATATTATTAATTGTTTTCTAATTAAGAATGATGGAATCATGCAAGGGAGTGTTGGCTGGAACCAAGGAAGTAGCAGTGAAGAGACTTAGTAAGGGTTCTGTTCAAGGCATGGAGGAGTTCAGAAATGAAGTGGTCTTGATAGCAAAACTGCAGCACAAGAATCTAGTTAAGCTTGTTGGTTGTTGTATTCATGAAGATGAGAGGTTGTTAGTTTATGAGTACTTGCCCAACAAAAGCTTGGATTACTTCCT
Organism: Chrysopogon serrulatus; assembly: GCA_015844335.1. Classification (NCBI taxonomy): domain Eukaryota; kingdom Viridiplantae; phylum Streptophyta; class Magnoliopsida; order Poales; family Poaceae; genus Chrysopogon; species Chrysopogon serrulatus. Next base: position 104,623 of record JADLZL010006361.1, read on the forward strand.
CTTTGGTACATTCAATTGCCAATTTGTCAAATTTGTTAATAAAACCTGACAAAGAAATATGCGTATGTGCTTTGTGACATGCCTTGTTTCATGTTATTCTTATCAGACTCGTCAAAAAAATCAGTGCTCTAGTGGCCGACAAGGTTCAAGATAATCTAGGGCATTGCTAGAGGAATCTTGTACCTCCATCAGGACTCGAGACTGACTATAATCCATAGAGATCTTAAAGCAAGCAACCTTGTTAGATACGGAGATGAGCCCTAAGATATCAGATTTTGGCATGGCCAGGATATTCTTTGGTGAGCAGCTCCAAGCAAATACTAACCGAGTTGTAGGGACATAGTAAGTAACTCTTTTAGAACCAATTCTTTAATAGAATTTATTTACTCACAGTTTTTAAGACACTGCATAACTTTCATTGGAATAATTCACAGTGGTTACATGGCTCCTGAATATGCGATGGAAGGTTCCTTTTCCGTCAAGTCTGACACCTACAGCTTTGATGTTCTACTGCTGGAAATTGTAAGTGGATTAAAGATCAGCTCACCACATCTTCTCATGGATTTCCCCAACCTTATAACATATGTAAGTATCATGATATGCTAAGAATTCAGAACTAAATACCCAGCGAAAATACATATGTGGTCACTATTAAATTGTTTGTGTATATTCAGGCATGGAACTTGTGGAAAGATGGGAAACTAGAACATCTGGTGAACTCATTTGTTGCGGAGAGTAGTTGCCCCCTTGATGAAGTTTCACGATGCGTCCAAATAGGACTCTTGTGTGTACAAGATGATCCAAGCTCCAGGCCCTTTATGGCAGCGGTTGTGTTCATGCTGGAAAACAGAACTACGCTGCTTGCAACACCGAAGCAACCTTCATATTTTGCACGAAGGGGTTACGAGCCCACAAAGGCTGGAGACCACAGGGAGGTATCCATGAATAATCTGAGCATGACAGAACTTGAGGGTCGTTAGATGTTTAATCATATTTTAACTCTGATTCAGTGATTTGCAACAGTGTAACAACTCTTTTGTTAACTGTACACGAGGCCTGTGAATTTGTGCATGTGGTTGTAATATGTAATGTCGAAACTAAAATAACTTAAAAAAAACAAAGTAGAATTGCAACTCCAATTTGACCTCCTCCAGACCAGAGAGGAGGTCAATCAAAAAAGAAATATTACTCAATCAAAGATCCAACTGATCCCCACGCCTGTATTGCAAATACGCAGTCACGAATAATCCCGCTAAAGTAATAGGAATTAGGCCTAAGACGATTCCAAATAGAAAAACTTCAATCATTTTGATTTGTTCGAGGGGATAAAAAAAGAGGTACGATCTATCTCTAAATAATAGTCTAAACTATCCACGAATCTCAATGACCAAGAAAAGAATTGGTAATTAGTGTGGAAAAGAGTCTAGAATACCTGGAATCCAAAAGAAAGATTCTTCTATTCATTCAATTCATTTCAAATAAGACGTATCTTGTTCAAGCCAATAAATAGAGCTGGGGTTATAGTTAAAGCAGCCAGTAGAAAACCGAAATATGTAACTTGCTTTCTGTACAGAAATTTGTAGAATCCATGGATGATGTAGAATGATTTGGTGAAATTAGCATTTGTGTTTTTCGTTATTGATAGAATAGACTCGAAACCTTTTGCAATTTAGGGGTCTTTCTTAACTCTTTCTTCCGAGCCCATGTTTCTTATGGAAGCAGAAAATCGATCTTTTTCCATTCAGTAATGGGATGAGTCGCAGGCAAAGCAGCAACAGTTCCTTTATATTGTACTAGGAAATACGAAATAATACATGAAAAAACAATCAGACCCAAAATAGCTTAGCTTACCCGAGCAAGCTGTGAGAATGGAGCGCTGCCCCAGCCATGTCTTCCTTCCATGATGACCTGGCAGTTCTTCCAACGGGCAACCTCTGCGCATTCACCCAAACCTCTTCCTGAGCTGACGATTGGCGGCTCCATGACAGCGCCTCAATGGAAGGTTGATGAACAACCAAAATTAAAAGGACATAAGCTTGGTGGACAACCATGTAAAAAAGGATCGACAAGTTGCTAGTAACCTAGAAAATGCCAGCTTTACAACTTAGATGTTAACAAATCATACATAGATAAGGTAAGTTGTGTTCAAATAACACAAGAAGTTTGTGTGCTCACTAATTATTGGATTCCTTCACTAGGTCATGCAGAAGAAATGGACACAAAGCTTGTGTTCCTGTCAGGTCGAACAAAGTCTTAAAGTAAACTGTTCTTTCAAGAAACATGAACTTGAACTACAGAGTTCATTCTCTCAGGAAGGAGAGCACAAAATACAAATTCAGCATATCTTTATCTAGTGAGTACAAATGCAAAGTATCTGTCTCTGACATGAACATTGATTCAGATTAGACCAAAATATCAACATGAATAAATCGTTGTCGGTTGTTACCAAGATTTATGTAGTGACATGTATGCCTGGCATGGAGTGGATATGAAATTCCTGCTTACTGCTGTATTACCCACTGAACATGGTGAGGTGGTGCGGCTGTGCCCGTGGCCCCGTGCACTCAATGGAAACCTCAAAGCTTTGGTACAAGCACAAATGAATCTGGTAGGAGCTATCGATGATGCATGCTGCATAGAGCATCTCGACGACGGGATACGGGAGGGGTCAGCGAGGATGCTGCGCTGGCTCTTGCAGGCGAGCGAGGCGCGGAGGAGGCTCGGCGGGCTCGTCCGAAGGGAGGCGGAGGAGGATCTTGACGACGAGGTCGTCCACCAGCTCTGACAGAGGGGCCATTACCGCCATTGCGCGCGTGCCCTGCCCGGCGGCGGCGGCGGCGGCGGACGGGCGGAGGCGGCGAGGGTCTGGGCTTAGCCTGTCCGCCCGTGTGTCGCCGGTGTGGAAGGCGGCGGGCGGCTTTGGTTTCGTTTCAGCGTCTTCCTCTCTCAGGTGGGGCCACTAAATCTTTTTTTTTTCTTTTCTCAGGTTACCTTTTCGAAATGTGGTCAGCATTGTCATGGAAGATACCATAATTGTAATAACTCTCCAGATTATGCTCAAGAACTTGAACTGAATCCAAATTCTAACTCTCTTCACTCTTCAGTTCATGCTTTGCGCCAGGTCAAACCTGGAATTGACCAGAGAGTTTATTTTCAAGAAAGGCGGCTAAAATTTTTTGGAAAGTAAAAGCAGTCTTCTAGTCATGCCTAATTCGATCGAATTTCAAGAAACGCAAACTTAACGACAACCACAATTGGCCACCTTAGGCAAATTCAGACTGGAACCCAACTGTAGTCCACACAGATCATTTTCAGGGAAGACAACTTAATCTCTTGAACTAACTCGACATTAGCGCAAGAGCCATCGGAACCTGACCACAGCTCATTCGCTTCATGACCAGCCTTGTGTATGACCCTGTTCAGATCGAACTAAAACTTAAAACTGCCTTAATCACAGGTCAGCTTTTGGGAAAGAACGCAAATGATCAACATAAGTTCAGTTACAAGACTGTCTCCATCATGAACTGAAGCACAGTCCAGCATTCTTTAGTCCAAACTTCCAAAAGCATGAACAGGAAATTAGTAACCAAAATTTGTTCACATCCAACTTTGGTTGAAAACTGCATCACCTTTAGGAAATAAGCACATTTTCAAGTGAGAAATAGCACAAATAAGACAAGTAAACACAGAGCATGGTTCTCGTGAAAATTCGATCAAATTTGAAGATAGAAACTTTGAATTCCACAATAAGAATGACCAGCCACAATCATTTTTTAGGAGGCAAAAACACAAAAGCAAAAAGATATGCAGACATGTAACTGGTGGGAGTGACCATACAGGACAGATTCTAGGTAGTGCCATAATGGCAAGAGATTGTGCATCAACCATCCCCAAACCATGAATTTGTTGCATTGGTTTCTCTATCACTACCTACCTCAATAACATGAGCTGCCAACAGGAGTACAGGACGTAAATCTCAAAGTTGGCCTGGGAACCCAAATCAGGTACATCTAGCTACCAGCCTACTGCATCATTCATCCATAGAGCATCCCTTCAGGACCAGGCCATATCTGCAGAAGCTAAACCAACAAAACATGCCGAATTGCAGGTAATTCATGCTAAAAAAAGGGGCAATTAGAATTGACAAACATGACTGCACCTACCATAGCATGTATATTCATTCATTATACAGTGGTTTCCACTGATTACAGAAATGCAAAAGTAAGCAAGAAGTCCCAAATGGAGCAGCACACCACCAACGCATTACATGACTATTGACCATATACTCTGGTCACTGACATATGCTTAGTGACACCACTAAGACAAGTCAATTCAACACGTTCACCAAACAGCATTTGAAAGATCTAATTTGAACTGTCAAACGGAAATGAAGGCAATTGAAATTGATAGATTGATTAGAGAGCCAATTGGCAAGGTACATATATAGGCAAGGAGGACCCTAGCCTGGTTTATAGAATAAGACCACGTAGAATCTCCTTGCCTATTAATACATCAATCAATCTCCATTAGCCCATGCGCCTATGTAGCTATCTAACCCCACCTCCCCGGTCAGATCGGGTAGCCACAGACGTTCAGACTGGTGCGGAATTCCTAAAAAAATGTGGAAGACAGCCCGTTGGTGTAGATGTCGGCATACTGGGATGACGTTGGTACATGAAGAACACAGACAGCACTACTAGATATGCATTCTTCGGCAAAAGGAACCCAGTCTAACATACGCATTCCTTAGCATAGGGGCAACTTGGTAAAGGTGCACACACGGATAGCCACCGTGCACCTATATAGATATTCAGGGGTTGTAGTCGACGCATGGGATCCAGCGGGGCTTCATGAACTCAGAATTTGGGTCTAGCAGCTCATGCCCCTCAGGTAGATCTACAAACAACCTTCCAGAAACAACTTCATACTCAGCAGAGATTTCCTTTTTATATGCGACGCCTTTCCCCTTCTCCAAAGGAAAGAACACAAAGAGCTTGCCGTTAACCACATCAAAATCAGCGAAGACCTCCCTCAGGAATCTGCCATCATCTTTCCAAAGAAGAGATGAATTGGGAAACTTCTCTGCAAGCATACAATCATGCGGATCACGATTGGCACGCATCTCCGCTAGCTTTCCATCAGAGAACTTGGAAAGTCCCAACTTGCATGACGGATTAGCATTGTTCATGTTGTGGATACGCAGCACCCTCTGCTTGAACTTGTCGAACCGGCGAGCCATCTCATCAGGCTCACGCTTCTGGTCAAAAGCCTTACACCAGCGCTCATACAGGGCCCACAGGGCTTCATCTGACTCAAGGTCCTCCTCCTTTGGCACAAACTCCACCCTACCGCCCGGCTTGGACAAATCTATAAAAACAAAAAAGAAAAAAAAAGGAGGGGGCAGTATTATGTGAGTATTGTGTCATGCAATTTAATTCGCAGGTAGAACACCCACAGCAGTCCTAACAATCTTTTTTAAGAACAGGACTACAGGACACTGATCTCTCCTGGAATATATATATATATATATATATATATATATATATATATTAGAAGCAACAAAGAGAGCACACAGGAAGCATACAAGAGACAAAAAAAAAAAAAAGGAAACAGTCCTAATATGCTGGAGGCCCTCCGAATTTATCATGAGGGAGGTGTTTAATAAAATAGTGTATTCTCGCATGTAGAAAATGTTAGATCGTCTGGAATTGCTGGAAAAAAAAAAAAACCGACAGTTCTGGAGAGACGGGGAATTCCATTTCCCTTCCAGAAGATGCCAAATTCCGCAGGCTGATATAGCCGCCATCTGAAGGACGAGATATATCGGAATTACCTTTTGACGACGGAGCGGAGGCAACCCAGCTGCCGGTTCGGGGGCTAGGTGCGTCCATGGCGGGGGAAAGTGCAGCCGTGCCGTGGGTAGGTAAGGCGGCGGCGGCGGAACGACCTCCGCTTAAGCGAGGAGCAGCAGATGCGGCCGCCACCGCCTCCCGACCCGGAGAGAGGGCCCTCCGTTCAGCCAAGCTGGCGGCGCGATATGTGGCCGCCGCAGCTGAGCGGGCGGCTCGGGCGAACAGCAGGAGGGCTTTCGATGCCATGGCGAACGATGATGAGAGGATAGATCTGGATGGATGGAGTGTCTGTGTCGGCGTCCTTCTTCCTCCTACGATACAAAAAAGGAGTCTGCTTACTCCAGATCATGCTCACTGAATCCAAACTCTAAGTCTCTTCAGTTCATGCTCAAGAAATTCGAAAAAAAAAATTTGTGTCAGGTCAAACCTGGAATTGACCAGAGAAGTTCATTTTAAGGCGGCTAAGATTTTTTGGAAAGTAAAATTGGCCACAATTGGCACAAATTGGCCACCTTGGGCAAAATCAGACTGGAACCCAACTGTAGTCCACGCAGACCATCATTTTTAGGAAAGACAACATAATCTCTTGAATTAATTAACTCGACATTAGCGCAAGAGCCATCGGAACCTGACCACAGTTCATTCGCTTCATGACCAGCCTTGTGTAATACTTTTCAGTTCCAACTTCCACGAGAACAAATTTGAAAGTGGGATGACCCTGTTCAGATCGAACTAAAACTTAAAACTGCCTTAATCACAGGGTCAGGTTTTGGGAAAGAAAACAAAAGTTCAGTTACAAGACTGTCTCCATCATGAACTGCAGCAAAGTTCCAGCATTCTTTAGTCCAAACTTCCAAGAGCATGAACAGGGAATTGGTAACCAAACTTTGTTCACATCCAACTTTGGTTGAAAACTGCATCACCTTCAGGGAATATGAACACAGTAGCAGACTCAGTTTCTGGAAGAAGCACATATTTTCAAGTGAGAAATAGCAAGAATAAGAGAAGTAAACACAGAGCATGGTTCTCGTGTCAATTTCATTGCAAGTTCAATCAAATCTGAAGACAGAAACTTGAATTCTACAAGAAGAATAACCAACCACAATCATTTTTCAGGAGGCAAAAACACAAAAGCAAAAAGATATACAGCCATGCAACTGGTGGGAGTCACGACCATACAGGACAGATTCTCGGTAGTGCCATAATGGCAAGAGTTTGTGCATCAACCGTCCCCAGACCATGAATTTGTTGCATTTGTTCTCTATCACTACTTACCTCAATAACATGAGCTGCCAACAGGGCGTAAATCTCAAAGTTTGGCCTGGGAACCCAAATCAGGTACTACAAGCTACCAGCCTACTGCATCATTCATCCATAGACATCCCTTCAGGACCAGGCCGTATCTGCAGAACCAACGAAACATGATGAGTTGCAGGTAATTCATGCTAACAAAAGGAGCAATTAGAATTGACAAACATGACCGCACCTACCATAGCATGTATATTCATTATAAAGTGGTTTCCACTGATTACAGCAATGCAAAAGTAAGCAAGGAGAAATCCCAAACAGAGCAGCGCACCACCAATGCATTACATGACTATTGACTAGCATCTCTGGTAACTGGCAAACGCTTAGTGACACCACTAGGATAAGTCAATTCAACACGTTCACCAAACAGCATTTGAAAGATCTAATTTGAACTGTCAAACGGAAACAAAACTTAATATCACAATTCACAACAATGTCTTGTTAATCCTAATGAATTAGGTTATCTTAAGATGCTCTTGGAGATGCTCAATATGCACGAAAATAGCAGGCAACTTATAATTAATTTATGAAAAAAAAATTTGAACTGGAATGACATTGACCCTGAAACACAGCATACCCACATGCATTCCTAGGTGTCCACACTCCACCATGGTACGAATGTGATGTTCCATTGATCTGCAATCGCACAGTTTCTCTGGTCTGCCGTGCTTTCCTTGGTCAAAGTCCATGCAGTCTTGATCTCTTTTCCTGATTTTTTATGCTAGCTTTCTGTCCAACATTTCTCCAACCACTCGATGTCATGAGAGCCGCCTTCTAATATTTACAGTCACAAACAACCCACCTAATCCATGTCATTTTAAGCTACCCTCTTCACATCACAGCTCACAAGCATAGCAGACATGGCAAGAGCTTGCATTATTATCCGAATTCTCATCCTCCTCCTCTTGAGTTTGTTGTGCCAATCGGATGAAGACCAACTGACACAAACCAAACCACTCTCGCCCGGTGACATACTCATCTCTAAGGACAGAGCCTTTGCTCTCGGCTTCTTCTCTGCAGGCAACTCTAACAAGAGCTTATATATTGGCATCTGGTACAACAAAGTGCCAGAGCGCACGGTAGTGTGGGTCGCCAACCGTGACAGCCCAGTCACCGCTTCTTCGTCAGCGAAGCTCGCCATCACCAGCAAACCAGAGCTGGTGCTGTCGGATGCCCAAGGCCGCACCCGTTGGATGACGACGACAACGAACAACACCACAGCTGGAGACACAGGAGCTTTTGCAGCGCTACTCAGCTCGGGTAACTTTGTCCTTCGAACGCCAACCGGCGAGACCATATGGCAAAGCTTTGATCACCCGACTGACACCTTACTTCCAACCATGAAGTTATTGCTCAACTACAAAGCTCAACTGCCAACTCGCATCATTTCTTGGAAGGGATCTAATGACCCATCCAATGGAAATTTCTCCTATGGAGTTGATCCCAACTGGAACCTTCAGTATTTCACTTGGCACGGGACCTTGCCATACTGCCGCTCAAATGTGCTTAACGATGACTCTATGTCCAGCTTGTACCTCAGCAATGGCGCCTTCGTCGTATACCAAGCCATCGTCGACACAGGGAACGAGCTCTACTATACGTACACAGTCTCTGAAGGATCACCCTACACACGTATCTGGCTTGACTACACCGGCAAGATGAGGACTCAGAGTTGGAACAACAACACATCATCTTGGATGCTCATTTTTGAGCGCCCCCATTCTAGCTGTGATCTCTATGCTATGTGTGGTCCATTTGGCTACTGCGACAGCACGGGCGATGTCCCAACATGCCGGTGTCCTGAAGGGTTCGAACCCATTGATGGTGGCAACTATTCAAGAGGATGTCAGAGAAAGGAGGCACTGAGATGCGGGAAAGAAGACAGCTTCATCACTGTGCCAGCGATGAAGGTTCCTGATAAATTCTCGTACTTGAGAAACAGAAGCTTCGACCAGTGCGCAGCCGAATGCAGCAGAAACTGCTCATGTGTAGCATACGCCTACGACAGGTTGACCCTAAATGGCGGTAATGGCGATGCATCGAGGTGTTTGATTTGGACTGGGGACCTCATTGACATGGAGAAGGCCAGCTTTACTGATAACTTGTATCTCCGGGTTGCTGGATCTCCTGGTATGCAACTTTCTAGTCTACCTCATGTTTCTTTGACCTGCAGCGACATTTGTGCCTCAGTTGTGTAAACACCACTAAGGTCTTTTGGAAGAGCGAGAATGCTCCAAGAACGTTTTAGGCTTCAGTTCTTTTTATATCTAAATCCATCCCCCCCCTAAAGAAGCCATTCAGAGATCAAAAGAACCATACTAACATAGCTTCTCTCGTACTTTATGCTGGTGTTGATGGCATCAAATAGTAAAAGAAAAGGGTTAGAAACTGCAAGATTTAACTTTTAATCTTTGCAGCGCTAAACTTCATACGAGCATGCATAAAACGACTTAAACTTTTGCGCAGATACTGGACAACAACACTTTACAGTGGCAAATTATACATAATTATTCCTATACAGAAACCCATCATCAATGTGCAAGGGTAACTGTTTTGGGTGTTCACAGATTGGTCTTTTACTTGTATATAAGTTACTCAAGGATCACTAGGCATGGTCCTTTGCAAGCAAACTCACACCATTGCAAATGATGCTTGATGATGTAAATTCTGATGGATATATCTCCATGTACAGTACAGAAGAAGAGCAATTTAACAAAGATTTTACTCCCGATTGTAGCTTTTGTGCTGCTACTCACATTCACAGCCCTTGTCTGGACATGTAAAAGAAGAGGTACATACAGAAAGACCCCTTATTTTCAGAAATGTAGTGTAGTCATGTAAATGTTCACGGAAAAAAACAGAGAATACATGCATGTTTCTATGAGCAGGTAAACGACAAAAGAAGAAAGTTCAGAAGAGAGTTATGCTAGAATACTTGAGGTCTTCGGATGAAACAGGGGGCAAGAATATGGAGTTCCCATTTATTAGCTTTGAAGACATTGTTGCTGCAACAGACCATTTCTCTGAGTCCAATATGCTGGGGAAGGGAGGTTTTGGCAATGTTTACAAGGTACTGGAAAACTTTCACTCGAGAATGGTTCTTCGAAAAGTTTCACTTGATAACCACATTGATAGAAAAATATGTTATTGATTGTTTTCTGATTAAGAATGATGGAATCATGCAAGGGAGTTTTGGCCGGTACCAAGGAGGTAGCAGTCAAGAGACTTAGTAAGGGTTCTGTTCAAGGCATGGAGGAGTTCAGAAATGAAGTGGTCTTGATTGCAAAACTGCAGCACAAGAACCTAGTTAAGCTTATTGGTTGTTGTATTCATGAAGATGAGAGGTTGTTGGTTTATGAGTACTTGCCCAACAAAAGCTTGGATTACTTCCTATTTGGTATATTCAGTTGCCAATTTTGTCATATTTTTTAATAAAACCCGGCAAATAAATATAGTGTCTGCCTTGTGATATGCCTTGTTTCATGTTATTCTTATCAGACTCATCAAAAAAATCAGTGCTTCAGTGGCCAATACGGTTCAAGATAATCCAGGGGGTTGCTAGAGGAATCATGTATCTGCATCAGGACTCGAGATTGACTATAATCCATAGGGATCTGAAAGCAAGCAATATCTTGTTAGATAAGGAGATGAGCCCTAAGATATCAGATTTTGGCATGGCTAGGATATTCTTTGGTAAGCAGCTCCAAGCAAATACAAACCGAGTTGTAGGGACACAGTAAGTAACTCTTTCAGAACCAATTCTTTAGATAGAATTTATTTGCTTGCAGTTTTTAAGACTATGCACCTTTTCGTCGGAACGATTTATACAGCGGTTACATGGCTCCTGAATATGTGATGGAAGGTTCCTTTTCGGTCAAGTCTGACACCTACAGCTTTGGAGTTCTACTGCTGGAGACTGTAAGTGGATTAAAGAACAGCTCACCACATCTCATGGATTTCCCTAACCTTATAGCATATGTAAGTATTTTGATATGCTAAGAATTCAGAACTAGATACCCAGAGAAAATACATATGAGGTCACTATTTAATTGTAATTATCTATTCAGGCATGGAACTTGTGGGAAGATGGGAAATTAGAACATCTGGTGGACTCATTTGTTGTGGAGAGTAGTTGCCCCCTTGATGAAGTTTCGCGATGCGTCCAAATAGGACTCGTGTGTGTACAAGACAATCCAAGCTCCAGGCCCTTCATGGCAGAAGTTGTGTCCATGCTGGAAAACAGAACTACGTCACTTCCAACACCGAAGCAACCTTCATATTTTGCACAAAGGCGTTATGAGCCCGGAAAGGCTGAAGACCGCAGGGAGGTATCCATTTATGATATGAGCTTGACAGAAGTTGACGGACGTTAGGTGTTTAACCAGATTTTACTTTGAATTTGTAGCGATTTCCAACAGTGTACCAACTCTTTTGATAACTGATTGTACATGAGACCTGTGAATTTGTGCATGTGACTTTTATCTGTGAGCTTGTTTTCTGTATGATGTCTGTTGAATCTGTGGATGATGTAGAATGATTTGGTGAAGTCAGCATTTTTGTTTTTGTTACAGGATAAGCTCGAAGAGCCTGATTGGTTGGCAACCAAAATTCGCTACGCCAAAGGTTTGGCAAGCCATAATTTTGACTAGTGATTGGTTGACCATCAAAATTTGCCAACTACTCACATTTACCTTGCCAAATCTTTGGCAACTTTTTTGCCTAAGATTTAGCTTGCCAAATCCTTAGTATGACAAATTTTGGTTGCCAACCAATTAGGCTCGAAACCTTTTGCAATTCTGGAGATGTTCCTTAATTCTGAACCTTCTTCCCAGCGCATGTAAGAATGTAGAAATTCGATTTTTTCCATTTTGTAGGGATGAGGCACAGGCACAGCAGCAACAATAATTTTTTTATATTGTACTACTAAATAATTCATGAAAAAAAAATCAGACCCAAAATAGCTTAGCTTATCCGAGCAATTTGTGAGACCTGAGAATGGAGCGCTGCGCCCCGTACCGCGTCTTCCTTCCACGACGACCTGGCAACGCTTCCAATGGGGTAACCTCTGCGCATTCGCCTTCACCTCAGCGGACGGCCGGTGGCCCCGCGACGGCGCCTCCGCGCCTCAATGGAATCGGCGGCGGATGCTGTCGCCCGTGAGATGGGCCTCGCTCGGATCTCCTCTCCCTTTGGACACCCAGTTTGCTGCGCCGGGCCCCCGTATGAGGCATTTCTAGCCCATGTACGGGATACCCTGGCCATGTGATTCTTCTGCAGTTCCCATTTTCTTTTTCTTCAATCAATTTATTATTAGTAGTCTATTTTTCCTAATTGAAAGAAATGAAGTTCCCTACTGGGTTACCATTTTTTCTAATTGAAACTTTTCATTTTGAATAATGGAACTAAAATTTTCTATCTCATTAGATCCTCAATAACATGAGTCATGTGACCATTTATATTGAGTCGATCTTTGATACTAGGCGTAACACACGTGGCGGGGAGGGTGGATTGGGTGTAGTAGATTGGAGGAGGAAGAGGAGGGAGGGGAGGGGACGGCGCCCGAGGGGCGCCAAGGCGGGGGGGGCGTGGTGGCGGCGTGGGGGAGGCGGCGGGCGCAAGGGAGAGGGAGGGAGAGAGCCCGAGAGCCGAGACTGAGTAAAGAGCTTTCGCCCAATTCCTTTCTTAATTCAATCCGATTACAATGGCCTAATATTTATATTTATAGTCCCAAGTGGACTCTAACGGAAAAGTCCGTATCTAACCCGGATTTTTCAGTTTTCTAATCTTAACTGCCTAAATTAATTAATAATAATAAAAAGGTAACTTGCAGCGAAGGTCGTGGTGGCCGCGGTGCGGCCCGCGCCCCCCTTTCCCGCGCGCTAGGCGGAGGTGGCTAGGGTAGCCGCCGTCTCCCCTGGTGCTCCACGCCGTCCTTCTCCTGAAACGGGTCGTGGAGCCCACCAATCTCGGTCGGATCCTCTCTGGCGTTCGCTTTTGGCCCGACAACTCCATAATTTGTCACCGTCTTGATTGGACGTGTGACAGAACTCCCCCTTCTCTGATCAGCGCATCCTCATGCTAAAATCCGGGTGGTGCCGTAGGTGTCGTCGAACCCCTTGTCGGCGTAGTCCGCCAGGTGTCGTGCCGAGTGCATGACCGTTGCCATCTCGTCGAGCGTGAAACCCATGGCACATTTGTTGATGTTGTATGTGCATTTCGGGGAAGATGCATCACCAACGGCGAAGAAGTAGAGAAACCATAGAAGAGCTTTGTTTATCAGATGTAAAATAACATACCCGTTCCCGTGATCATCCATTCCTTGCTGTAGCCCGAAGGAGAGCCCCATCTGAGATATCCTTAACATCATGTTGAACGTGCTGATGTCTGTTGGAGGTTTCAATCTAATGTGCACAAATTGCTGTTGTGACAGTGGTGGATCCAACAGCTTGTTCATCACCTTCATCTTAGAGAAGTCCCACATTGGTAGCACCAATTGTATCAGCTCTGGCGTACCTGAGTCAATAAGTATGTAATTGCCGGTGCTGAGGGTGGCGTCTGCCATGGCCGACATCTCTGTGTCCGTTGCTAGCTTGATCTCCATCAGGGGCATGTCCAACAATTGCAAATTATCCAGTAAATCAAATATCGCATACCCGATTGGTCCATTGCAAGAGGCCTCGGCTTGCTTGTAGTTGTCGAAAGACTGTCATCCTTGCCAACCGAGTCGTTCTCGCCCTTCCGAGTAGCTATTATGCCAAGTGGATTTTCAGAGCCATTGATAACTAAATAAAATGGCCGATCTCACCGCCAACAGAGAACTCATTGTCCGGTGACCAAAAAGCTGGTTGACGAGAAAAGTGGCCGATCAAGCATTCCTTGCCGCGGCCATCAACGGTGTATGCTACGTTGTCATTGACGACAACTCCTTGTTTGACTGTGAACAATCCATCCCTAACATCTTTCCATATCAGATCTGTATTGGGGGTGGTGAGCAATACCTTGTTATTGGGAATAGCGGTGCCCTTGGGGGCATAATCCTGATCTGCAACGCTCAAAATCCAATTTAGGTTGGATCTTGGCGATGATGTTGCTCCTCGTGAACACAAGATTTTCATCAGAATATCCCAGAGATTCGACTGTACTAACAAAATTGGAAGTGTTCTGGGTGTCAAAACTGATGATCGGATCAGCATCTATAAACAGCCGGCTGTTGCGAGTGGTGAGGATGGCATCTCCGGTGTCCTCCGGCTCAATTGGATCTATTGCCGGTGGCGAATTGCTGCTGATGACCATTGCCTTGGTGCTGAAGGCGACCGCATCCATGAGGGCACGCTCCTCCATAGCATCCAGCGAGGTGACGGTGGCGCTGTCCTGCTGTGTGCTGATGGCGACGGATTCCTCCATCATGGTGTTGACGAGGGATTTGTCGGTGACGATCTGAACTTGCTGTTTCCTCGCGGCAAGATTGTCATCAATGGCGGCGTACAGATCTGATCTGGCCCGGGCCATAGTGACGACGGTGTCGCTGACGATTGGTGCCGGAGCATCGATGATCATCGCTGGAGCGAGATGATGGCAGGGGCGCCCTTGGGGGCACGCCCTAACTCCATGGTACGGCTCCCGGTGTTGGTGTTGGCGGTGTTCTCCGTGCTTACGGGCGATGTCACCGGTGTCATCGGGAACAGAGCCACAGGCACCGTGCTCTTCTCCAGCAAGGCGAGGGGGTTGCTCATAAGCGCGAGCCAGGGATTTAGTAGATTCGTTCGGACTAACCTCCATGATGTCAATGGTGTCCGCGATCTCGGTCGGTAGGAGCTCCTCTTTCCCGCAGATGGGTTCCACGGGCATCTCATCCGCGATTTTGACGTTGGTGAAGCAGTTGATGCTCACGATGACGTTGGCGACCATAGTAGGGGCATTAATGGTGGGGGTGCCCATGAAGATTACCTCTCGCTGCATCGCACGGAGGTGATTGTTGAGGTCGCGCAGATTCATCTCATCGGTGAGGGCGCCCTCCTTCTCCATGGCACGGTTGTGGATATCAGTCAATCAACAAAGCTGTTCATGTAGCTCATGCAGTTCGTCGTTGATGGTGGGAGCCATTAGATCCAATCTATGAATCCTCCTGGACTCGTGATACCAGTTGTAACACACGCGGCGGGGAGGGTGGATTGGGCATACTAGATTGGAGGAGGAAGAGGAGGAAGGGGAGGGGACGGCGCCACGAGGGATGACAGCCGGGCGGGCGGGGCGTGGTGGCGGCAAGGCGGCGGCGGGGGGGGGGGGGGGGGCGGCGCAAGGGGAGAGGGAGGAGAGAGCCCGAGAGCCGAGACTGGGGTAAAGAGCTTTCGTCCAATTCCTTTCCTAATTCAATCCGATTACAATGGCCTAATATTTATAGTCCCAAGTGGACTCTAACGGAAAGTCCGTATCTAACCCGGATTTTCTAGTTTTCTAATCTTAAGCGGCTAAATTAATTAATAATAATAAAAAGGTAACTTGCGGCGAAGGTCACGGCAGCCGCGGTACGCCCCGCCCCCTTTCCAAGGCTAGGCTAGGCGGCGGCTAGGGTAGCCGCCGCCTCCCCCGGTACTCCACGCCGTCCTTCTCCTGGAACGGGCCGTGGAGCCCACCAATCTCGGCCGGATCCTCTCTGGCGTCTGCTTTTGGCCCGATAACTCTATAATTTGTCACCGTCTTGATTGAACATGTGACACTAGGTAGTAGTTGTATCATCTATCACTAGCCTGTAGAAGCCGCATCTACTGTGGCAATGCAAAGGAAAAAAAAACTGAAAACAGTATCAGCTTGGTGAACAACCATGTAAAAGGGTCGACAAGTTGCTGGTGACACAGAAAATGACAGCTTTACAGTTTAGATGTAACAAAACATTCATAGATAAGGTAAGTTTTGTATATCTAACACAAGAAGTTCGTGTGCCCACTAATTATAGGGTTCCTTCACTAGGTCATGCGGAAGAAATTGGACACAAAGCTAGCTTGTGTAGTTGTGATCCAGAGTTCAAACTGAGGAACGAGAGCACAAGATACAAATTCAGCTTATCTTGAGAGTACAAATGCATGATGCATCCATAGAGCATCATTCAGAGCTTGTCCGTGCAACACCAAACCAGCATGCAGAGTTGCAGGGAATTCAGGCTAGTGAAATCTAGAGTTCAGAATTGAGAATTCTCTAAACATTGCAAAAGGCCCCATTCCAGTTTCCAGAAAAGATCGACTAGGTTGTTTGGTTTGCAGGACTAGGTGGTTCCGGTCTACGTGG
Source organism: Chrysopogon serrulatus (assembly GCA_015844335.1). NCBI lineage: Eukaryota > Viridiplantae > Streptophyta > Magnoliopsida > Poales > Poaceae > Chrysopogon > Chrysopogon serrulatus. The sequence goes on from JADLZL010006361.1 coordinate 121,065, forward strand.
TTCCGGACGAGACGGCTCCTTGATTTTCTGGCGGACGAGCCGAGTCTGAGAAATGAACTACACAAAGGATCACCTGGTGCTGCATGCGACAGTTCCATGCTTTAATCCAAACAAACTCGGATATAGGATCGGATGGCTCCGGAGCCATCTCGTGATCCAATCCAAACATGCTGTAAGGGAACGATTTGTCATCCGCAATAGGCATTGTTCAGGCTTGGTTTCATTTTAGCGTCTTCCTCTGCTGATGGGACCACCAAAACTTTCTTTTCTTTTCTTTTCTTTCCTCTTCTCACCTTTTCGAAATGGAGAGCCTATCAAATTTGCAAATCAGCAGTATCATGAAAGATACTGCAATTCGACTATTCGTAAACTCCATTTTTTCAGCAAAAAGGTGTCATGTGACATTGACATCATAGGATTAGGAACCTTGAGTCCTTGATGCAGCTTCCAATCAATGTCAGCAGTTTAACTTCTCCAACTCTTAGTCACTATCCTCGTGCAAAAAACAAACAAAAAAAAACGCTATACTCCAAGGTTATGCTCAAGGACTTTTATTGGATCCTAATTCCAACTCTCTTCGGTCCATGCTTTTGCTTTGACATCATGCTCAAGAACTTGAAAAAATATTGTATCAGATCAAACTTGGAATTGGACACATTTATAATCACTCTCTTTTCACCTCACGAGGATTGTTCTGAGTCGTCTGGTGTCTCTAGTGAAGGTAGGTCTACATGCCTTGTATCCTGATCCCTGCTCGAGTAGAGAACCCAGTCAAAAAAATATAGGTGGGACGGAGATAATAAAATGGTTTATACTCATCACTCATGCAGGCCTAAATTATAAATAGAAAAAAAGACCAAACTTGCCAATTAAAAAAAAGAGTAAATGTGAAGATGAGTGTTGGTACCTCTCTTGAAAAAGAGTAAATAATATTTGTGCACAAAAAATTCAGCATACATCAAATTATAAATAGAAAAAAAAAAAAAAGACCAAACTTACCAATTAAAAAAAAACAGATGAATTTGTGACTAAAAAATGAGCGATCAGATATCTCCAAAAAATAGAGTACCGTGTGAATCCACACCACTACTAAAGAACTAAGCACGTCTATGTCGACCAGAGTATTACTTAGCGACTAAACAGGCCTAAATTGCCTGATATTATTGGCATGTTTGACCTTAGGAACTAAACTCATTACTTCATAGTTCATTCTCTTAATATCCAAATTCTCAGCAAGGAAGTCCAGGAACATATTATACAAATCTTCTTTAGTAAGATCCCAGGCTTTCTTAAAGAAATTAATCCCAAAACCATTGGCCATTGGAGCATGGCACTGATTCACCTATAAGCTCCATAATGGCAGATATAATCTCCTCCATGGAGAAAGGAAGTTCCAACATCTCCTTATCCTGCTTGGTTAACTCAGTCGATGAAAAAGGAGTCTGCCAGCTTCATATTACACTGTAGGCTTAGGCCAAACAATTCCTTGTAAAAAGACACAATATAATCCATAATCTCCTTTGTCCTTTTATTTCCAGGTCACCAGCCTCCAGGGATAAAATATAGCTTTTCCTTTGTCTACCGTTAGCATATTGATGGAAACCTGGGCATTGGAATCACCTTGTAAGATCCATTTGCATCCTATCCCCTGCTTCCAATAGATTTCCTCCATTTGATAGATATCTTCGGTGTTTTTCCACTTCAATTCTTCTTTTCCATTCTGTATTAGACGGATTCCTGGATTCTAGCTCCCTGTCAAAATTATTTAATCTTTCTGTTAGATCATTAAGTTTCCTTTGATCTCCAATCCGTTGTCTTTTCCAGCCTTTTAAAAAATGTGTCAAGAATAGTAGACTTTCATGCCATTTATCCAAAGCATAGTAGTTATCTGAACTTCTAGCCAATTTTTATGATTGGATTGATCCAAAACTTATAATGAATTTATGAGAAAAAAAAGTGAATTAAAATGATATTCAACAACAATTAATTAGCTGAAACCAAGAGACGCTGTACCTGCATGCATTCCTATGTGTCCACACTCCACAGTGATAAAAACGTGATACTTCATTAATCTGCAGTCTTACAGTTCGTCTGGTCTGCCGTCCTTTACTTGGTCAAGTCCACACTGAGTTGGTTTTAAAAAAGAAGTCCATACTGAGTTGATATCTTTGCTTTAATTATTGTACTGGACACTTTTTTTTTGTCCAACATTTCTCCCACCCTTCGATGTCATATGACTCAGGGGAGCCATGTCCCAAACTTCTAATATTTACAGTCACAAACGACGACCCAACTGGCCCATGTCATCTCCGAGTATAAGCTACCCTCTTCTCTGCTCACAAACAAAGTGGACATGGCGAGAGCTTGCATTATTATCGCCATTCTGATCCTCCTGTTCTCAAGTTCGCTGTGCCAACAATCCAGTGACCAGCTAACACAAGCTAAACCACTCTCACCTGGTGACGTGCTCATCTCTGAGGACGGAGCCTTTGCTCTTGGCTTCTTCTCTGCAGGCAACTCTAACAAGAGCTTATACATCGGCATCTGGTACAACATGGTGCCAGAGCGCAAGGTGGTGTGGGTCGCCAACCATGACAGCCCAGTCATCGCCCCTTTGTCAGCGAAGCTCGCTGTCACCAGCAAACCAGAGCTGGTGCTGTCAGGCGACCAAGGCCGCACCCTTTGGACAACGATGACGAACAGCAACACAACTGGCGGCGCTGGAGCTTTTGCAGCACTACTCAGTTCAGGTAACTTTGTCCTTAGAACGTTAACCGGCGAGACAATATGGCAAAGCTTCGATCACCCAAGTGACACCTTGCTCCCAACCATGAGGTTATTGCTCAACCACAAGGCTCAAGCGCCAACTCACATCATTTCTTGGAAGGGCCCTGATGACCCATCCACTGGGAATTTCTCATATGGCGTCGATCCCAACTCGAACCTTCAGTTCTTCACTTGACATGGGACCTCACCGTACAGCCGCTCAAATGTGCTTAACGATGCCTCTCTGTCCAGCAGTGTGTACCGCAGCAATGGTTCCTCTATAATATACCAAGCCATTGTCGACACAAGGAGTGACCTCTACTATACATACACAGCCTCTAAAGGATCACCCTACATACGCATCTGGCTTGACTACACTGGCAAGATAAGGGCTCAGAGTTGGAACAGCAGCACATCGTCTTGGATGCTCATTTTTGAGCGACCCTATTCCAGCTGCACTCTCTATGCCTCATGTGGTCCATTCGGCTATTGTGACAGCACGGGCGATGTCCCAACGTGCCGGTGCCCTGAAGGGTTCGAGCCCATCGATGCTGTCAACTATTCGAAAGGATGCCGGAGAAAGGAGACAATGAGATGTGGGAAAGAAGACAACTTCATGACCTTGCCAGCGATGAAGGTTCCTGATAAGTTCTTGTACTTGAGCAACAGAAGCTTCGACCAGTGCGCAGCTGAGTGCAGCAGAAACTGCTCATGTGTAGCTTACTCTTATGCCAGCTTAAGCCTAAGTGACAATAATGGCGACACGTCAAGGTGCTTAGTTTGGACTGAGGACCTCATTGACATGGAAAAGGGCAGCATTCCTGATACCTTGTACCTCCGGGTTGCTGGATCTCCTGGTATGCAACATTCCAGTCTACCTCATGTTTCTTTCACCTGCAGCTATATTTGCGCCTCAGTTGTGTGAACACCACTAAGGTGTTTTTGCAAGAGTGAGAATGCTCTAAGAACCTTTTAGGATTTAGTCCGTTTTTATATCGAAATCCCAACCCCCCACCCTGTTTTAGGATTAAAGGCAATAACTTAACAATAGACCCTACATTTTATTTAAGGCAAACAGACATGAAATAAACTGTATCAAAGTACCATCTCTCGTTCTTTATGCTGGTGTTGATGGCATCAAATAGTAAAATAAAAGGGTCAGAAACTGCTAGATTTACTTTTAATTTTGCGGCGCTAAACTTCATATGAGCATGAATAAAGCGACTTGAACTTTTGCGCATATACTGGACTAGAACACTTTGCAGTGGCAAATTATACATAATTGTTCCTCTAAAGAAACCCATCAGAAATGTGCAAGGGTAACTGTTTTGGGTGTTCACAAATTGTTCTTTTACTTGTATATAGTAAGTTAGTCAAGAATCACTAAGCATGGTCCTTTGCAAGTAAACTCACAATATTGCAAATGATGCTGGATTATGTAAATTCTGAAGGATATATTTCCATATACAGTACAGAAGAAGGGCAATATAACAAAGATTTACTCCCAATTATAGCATTTGTGCTGGTACTCACATTCACCGCCCTTGTCTGGACATGTAAAAGAAGAGGTACATAGAAAAAGACCCCTTATTTTCAGAAATGTAGTGTAGTCATGTAAATGTTCAGGGGAAAAAACAGAGAATCCGTTGGCGTTTCTATGAGCAGGTAGACGACAAAAGAAGAAAGTTCAGAAGAGAGTGATGCTAGAATACCTGAGGTCTCCGGATGAAATAGCTGACAAGAGTATAGAGTTTCCATTTATTAGCTTTGAAGACATTGTTGCAGCAACAGACCATTTCTCTGACTCCAATATGCTTGGGAAGGGAGGTTTTGGCAAAGTTTACAAGGTACTACCAAACTTTCACTAGAGAATGGTTCTTCAAAAAGTTTCACTTGATAATCACATTGATAGAAAAATAGGTTCTTAATTGTTTTCTGATAAAGAATGATGGAATCATGCAAGGGAGTGTTAACCAGTACCAAGGAAGTAGCAGTGAAGAGACTTAGTAAGGGTTCTGTTCAAGGAATGGAGGAGTTCAGAAATGAAGTGGTCTTGATTGCAAAACTGCAGCACAAGAACCTAGTTAAACTTATTGGTTGCTGTATTCATGAAGATGAGAGGTTGTTGGTTTATGAGTACTTGCCCAACAAAAGCTTGGATTACTTCCTATTTGGTACATTCAATTGCCAATCTGTCATATTTGTTAATAAAACCTGGTAAATAAATATGTGTATGTGCCTTGTTTCATGTTATTCTTATCAGACTCATCAAAGAGATCAGTGCTTCAGTGGCCGACAAGGTTCAAGATAATCCAGGGGATTGCTAGAGGAATCATGTATCTCCATCAGGACTCGAGACTGACTATAATCCATAGAGATCTGAAAGCAAGCAACATCTTGTTAGATAAGGAGATGAGCCCTAAGATATCTGATTTTGGCATGGCTAGGATATTCTTTGGTGAGCAGCTCCAAGCAAATACAAATCGAGTTGTAGGGACATAGTAAGTAACTCTTTCAGAACCATTTCATTAGATCGAATTTATTTCCTTGCAGTTTTTAATACTATGCAAACCTTTTCGTTGGAATAATTTACACAGCGGTTACATGGCTCCTGAATATGTGATGGAAGGTTCCTTTTCAGTCAAATCTGACACCTACAGCTTTGGTGTTATACTGCTGGAGATTGTAAGTGGATTAAAGATCAGCTCACCACATCTTCTCATGGATTTTCCCAACCTTATAGCATATGTAAGTATCATGATATACTAAGAATTCATAACTAAATACCCAAAGAAAATACATACGAGGTCACTATAAAATTGTTTCTGTGTCTATTCAGGCATGGAACATGTGGAAAGATGGGAAATCAGAACATCTGGTTGATTCATATGCTGCGGAGAATAATTGTTCCCTCGATGAAGTTTCACGATGTGTTCAGATAGGACTCTTGTGTGTACAAGATGATCCAAGCTCCAGGCCCTTGATGGCTGCGGTTGTGTTCATGCTGGAAAACCGAACTACGCCACTTCCAACGCCGAAGCAACCTTTATATTTTGCACAAAGGGGTTACAAGCCCGGAAAGACTGGAGACCACAGGGTGGTCTCCATGAATGAAATGAGCCTGACAGCAATTGAGGCTCGTTAGATGTTTAATCATATTAGTCTGGATTTTCAGGGACATGTAACAGTGTACCAACTCTTTTGATAACTGAGTGTACATGAGACCGGCAATTTTTTGCATGTAGTTGTTATATCTGTGAGCCTGTTTACTGTATGTTGCTTGTTGAATCCCTGGATAATGTAGAATGAATTGTTGAAGTTAGTATTTGTGTTTTTGTTACAGAAAAGGCTTGCAATCTTTTGCAATTTTGGGGGTCTTCGCAGCCCATGTATCTCTATCTTATGGCAGCAAAAATTCGATCTTTTTTTCCATTTAGTGATGGGATACGTCACAGGCACAGCAGAGTAACAATTCTTTTTGATATTGTACTACTAGCACTAGTAAAAAAAATAATACTACATGAAAAAACAATCCGGCCCAAAATAGCTTTGCTTATTACCTAGCAAGTAGCAAGCTGTGACGATGGAGCGCTGCGCCCCCCGCCGCGTCCTTCCTCCACGACGACCTGGCAGCGATTCCAACGGGAAACCTCTGCGCATTCCCCATCGCCGCCGCCTCAGCCGACGACCGGCGAGCCGCGACGGCGCTCAGTGGAAGCGGCGGAGGATGCCGTCGCCCGTCGCGCAGTTAGTTGGGCCTCGGATCTCATCTCCCTCTGGACGCCCAGTTTGCTGGGCCAGGCCCGTCTGAAGCATTTCTGGCCCACGTACTGGATACCTGCTTGGCCATGTGATTCTTTCTACAGCTTTGTGTCCAATTTCAATTTCAATTATCTCAGGAACGAGGTCCATTGCGAATGGGCCTGTGGTCCAGTGTTACAACTGCCCAGTGAAACACTACCTACTAGAGATTAAATTCTGGTGCTCGCACCTTTTCTAAGATTTTTCAGGATTTATTGGCGTCACGCATTAAGTGGTAAGCGACGTTCCCGACGACGACGAGGCGCCAGTGGTGACTTCGGGAATCTCCAGATCTGCCGACTCAGTCCTTCGGAGGTGCTCATAGGGGTAGGGTTTGCGTACGTGTGTTCATAGGGATGAGTGTGCGTGCGTGTTATGAGTGTCTGCGTCGACGACGAGGCGCCAGTGATGACTTCAGGAATCTCCAGATCTGCCGACTCAGTCCTTCGGAGGTGCTCAGGGGTAGAGTTTGTGTACGTGTGTTCATAGGGATGAGTGTACGTGCGTGTTGTGACCGTCTGTGTTGTACCGTGTAATTTAAAAAAAAAGAACGAGGCCCATCAAACCTTCCAAATTAACGCGAGTCGGGTGGCGGCGGCGACACTCGAGCAAGGAAAAAAAATCAAGTCCGAGGAGCGATCGTGATCAGCCGGGCCCTCGGTTCTCTCCTCCTCCTCGGCCGGCGGTTCTCGCCACGGGAGATCCCCCGCGCGCGGGTGCAGGCGCAGGAGGAAACCCTAGGAGGATTGGCTTTGCATAGGCCACCACTTCGGTCGTCTCTCCAAACTTCGACAGATCTTGACGTCGTTGACGGCGCCATCGGCGCCTTAGTCACCGCGGATGGGATAGCTGCATTAATTGAGATTATGTACGGAGATGAGTCATCTTCATCTCTGGAGGTGACCGGCAAGGAGATCATGACATGAAGAGGAGGCCCCCTGTTGATGATCCAGCTATTAGAGCAAAGTTCACGGATAAAGATGGCAAGGTTGCTTGGGTTCAGTACCGTGACTACATCATCTTTCTAATGCGGCATCCTGAGGTTACTGATCATGATGAGATGATTCAAAGAAGATATCCTAGAGGCCCCACTATCAAGAATGTGAAGAAGATTGAGCTGGAGGCCATGAGCGTGGATGATGAGCTAGCAATGAAGGCGAGGTTTGAGGAATGGATGAAACAGTTTGAGAGCGATTCCCTGGGCGATTCTAGGGTCCTTCCATATTCCAACCGGAGCTCGTCGGTCTCGGACGCCGGAGCCACCTCACGCCAACCGCCCGGCGCCGCCTGCGGCGCCCGTGAACGCCGCCGTGGCGCCATAAGCTGGGCGTCGCCGCGCCATCCGCCTAAGCTCTCTCTCTCTCTCTCTTGGAAAGGCTGCTGTCTCAAGGGCGCCATCCACTCAAGGCCAAAGACTCTCGCCAACACCTAGCCCCCACCAACACCTCGCCTCCCCCACCACCATCCATCATCACCGCCCGGTGTCCGGGGCTTGGGGTGATTTTGGCAGCGTCTCCCCGGCTCCCCGGGGGCGGGCAAGGCCCCCGCCGCCTCTTCCTTACCTGAATCAGCCCCAAGGGCCTGCGTGTCATCACGCCGGTCCTTCCTTCTCCCTCTTCGACAGCGCCGCTTCCCCGCGGCGTTCAGCGTCGCGGCCGTCGTCGCCCCTCAACCCCGAAGTCCGGTGACCGGCGGCCTCCCCCTGCTCGCTCCGGCGGTCTCCCCTTGCCCCGCTTGTGTGAGCGCCGTCGGATTCTGCTTCCCGTGGACACCCTTGGCGAGGAGCGCGTCGTCGAAGCTGCTCGCCTTCTCTTTCCCTTCTTCTCCTTCGATTTGCCGATGACGGCAGAGGCCGCCGGGGTCAAACCGGCCGGCGCCACCAACTCCGCCTCTGCTGTCGCCGCTGTTCCAACGCGGGAAGCCTTAGGAAGGCTCAAAGGAGTTCTCTCGGGTCATGCTCTGCTGTCGAACGTAAAGCGTGGGGAAAGTTCTACTCCTCTCTGTTCATGCTCTGCTGTTGAACGTGAAGCGTGGGAAAACGACAACGGAGATAGGCGGTGCTGCACAATTGTTTGAATAAAAAAAGGCGGTGCTGCACAGTATAGGTGGCCGATATTTTAGCTGAGAAGAAAAGACACAGGAAAACGTCGGTGCTCGTGCGTGTTGACGCGATTTCCACGCTTTGGCCTTGCTGGCCAAGGGCAGCGCTGGGCTGGAGGCTAGACCGTACGGAGCTGGGTCAAGTTTCCATTTCGAATACAGTGATTCTTAGCAACGTATAGCTTGATCCTGCTGTGCTTTTATCATTGCAAATCAATACTTCCGGTGTGAACCAGTTGCAAATCAATACGTCCAGGTGGATTGGAGAATAGTGAGACAGTAGGATCGAGACTAAGAAACGCAACAAGATAGATAGCCGTGTTCATATATCCCTCGACCTGACCGGACTTCACGGCGGCAATGAATCTTTTAAGTTGGAACTGTCGAGGGTTGGGGCTCTCTCGGATAGTTCAGGAGCTAGTTGTTCTAGTAGGAGCAAAAAATCCTAGCCTGGTTTTTCTATCTGAAACACGGATGTCAGGCGATCGAGCTGCAAATTTAAGATGGAGATTGGGGTTGAAGAATGCTATAGCTGTGGATAGCACTGGTTCAGGTGGTGGTTTAGCTTTGTTTTGGCATGAGTCGGTGGAGGTTAGTCTGATTGAAAAACACAAAAGGCTCATAGATGTGCATGTGCGGGAGTCTGTGTCTTCACCTCGTTTCAGGATTACTTTTGTTTATGGAGAGCCCCGAACTGAGGATCGTCATCTCATGTGGGAGCTCATGAGGCGGTTGCATGGAGTATCTACTGAACCATGGCTCTTAATAGGAGATTTCAATGAGGCCATGTGGGGTTATGAGCATTTTTCAATGTGTCCACGTCCAGAACGACAGATGGCTGCGTTTCGTGATGTGTTGAATCATTGTGGACTAATGGATATTGGCTTTATGGGATTACCGTTTACTTATGACAATGGCAGGGAGGGTCATGCCGATGTGAAAGTGAGGCTGGACAGAGCGGTTGCTGATACAAATTGGAGAGACCTATTTAGCGCAGCGACGTTGCATCACCTAGTGTCCTCCAGATCTGATCATTATCCGCTGATGCTGGAAATTAAAAAAGAGAGTTGGGAACGCCATAAGCCGCGGATTTTTCGTTATGAAATCATGTGGGAACGTATGGAATCTCTGGCTATGGAGATAAAGGAAGCTTGGTGTACGGCTCCAAGCAAAGAAGGGTTAGACGGTATTGCGAGCGCACTGGTACATGTTCAACGTGCGCTCCGAGCTTGGAGTAAAGAGAATTTTGGTGCTGTGACCAAAGAATTGGACGAAATGAGAATCAAGCTTGAGGCTATGCGAGCGGACTCGCAAAAAGATAAGAGCGGAGATCAGGCGACTTACTGACAGGATGGATGAATTGCTATACCGTGAGGAGATGATGTGGCTACAAAGGTCGCGCATTGCTTGGCTTCGTGAGGGCGATCGTAATACCCGTTATTTTCATAGGCAGGCAATGCGGAGATCTCAAAAAATAAGATTAAAAGACTGAAAAATCAGGACAATGTTTGGTGTGAAGACCCCAAGGTATTACAATCTATGGCTGTTAATTTTTTCCGAGATCTTTATTCTGCTGATGATCAGGTTGATCCCTCTGACCTTGTTGAGCTCATAGACGGCAGAATTAATGATGAGATGAATGAGGCTTTGTGTAGGAGTTTTTCTGCGGAGGAGATCTCAAATGCTCTTTTTCAGATGGGGCCTCTGAAGGCGCCAGGGCCAGATGGGTTCCCGGCAAGATTCTATCAACGTCATTGGGAAGTTTTGAAGGATGATGTGGTGGCTGCGGTACAGAAATTCTTTAAGGACGGTGATCTGCCAGGGGGAATTAATGATATGGCTATCATACTTATTCCTAAAGGATCGAATCCAGAGGAGCTTAAAGATTTCAGGCCAATAAGCCTTTGTAATGTCATATACAAGATAATCTCGAAGTGTCTTGTCAACCGCCTGAGGCCATTCCTTGATGAGATCATCTCCAAAGAACAAAGTGCCTTCATTCCGGGCCGTTTAATTACGGGTAATGCGCTTATTGCTTTTGAATGTATCCATACCATTCAAAGACCTATTGGGTAGGATTTTTGCGCTTACAAGTTGGATTTATCGAAAGCGTATGATCGTGTTGATTGGGGTTTTCTAAAAAGGTTGATGGATAAGCTAGGCTTTCAAAGCAAGTGGGTGCAGTGGATCATGACCTGTGTTTCTACTGTTTGCTACTCAGTTCGCTTCAATGGGGTGCCTTCGCACCCCTTTTCCCCGACACGTGGTCTACGGCAAGGTGATCCACTATCTCCATATTTGTTCCTTCTAGTTGCTGATGGTCTTTCGTCTCTGTTGCGGCATTATGAAGGACTGGGGAAGATTGAGGGCCTAAAAGTGTGCAGACGTGCTCCGAGCATCACCCACCTTTTATTTGCAGATGATAGTTTGCTCTTCTTTCGGGCTCGTAATGACCATGTGACTGTAATTAAGCATTTGCTAGCAGTGTTTGAGAAATGCACCGGACAGCAGCTAAGCCCATCCAAATGCTCCTTATTCATGAATGATGCTGTTGATGCTGCTGTCAGCGACCAAGTCAGACAAATCCTGGGGGTTCAACGAGTTGATTTTGAAGCCAAGTATTTGGGTCTGCCAATGCCCACAGGCCGATTGAAGCGTGGAGTGTTCCAACCACTTGAGGAGAGATTCCAAAAAAGAATGAGTGCTTGGAAAGAGAAGGAGCTCTCAGCGGCTGGTAAAGAAATCCTGATCAAATCAGTTGCGCAGGCATTGCCTAACTATGTGATGAGCGTATTCAAACTCCCTGTCACCCTATGTGATGAGCTGATGCGTCATATAAGAGCCTACTGGTGGGGTACAGACAATGGGCGCAGGAAGGTTCAGTGGGTGCCTTGGGAGAGAATGATTATGCCAAAAGGATTTGGAGGAATAGGATTCAGGGATCTTCGATTGGTAAATCAAGTCTTGCTTGCACGACAGGCATGGAGATTGGTATTCTATCCGGAGAGTCTCTGTGCTCGAGTTTTAAAAGCCAAGTATTTTCCGAGGGGTAATCTGCTAGATACAGTAGTTGGTGGAGATACATCTCCTTCATGGCGTGGCATTGAACACGGTCTGGAACTTCTAAAACATGGTGTGGTATATCGAGTTGGCGATGGGAAGAGCATCCGTATATGGCGTGATAATTGGCTTCCCAGAGCTCATGGCATGAAGCCCGTTGGCAGTACTCGGCAATGCAGGCTGCGTTGGGTTGCGCATTTGATTGATGATCAAGCCAGGTCATGGAATGAGACTTTGGTGCGGCGCTGTTTTTTATCCGTGTGACGTTGAGGAGATTCTGAAAATCAAAATTCCCCATGAGAAATGTCACGACTATGTGGCCTGGAATTTTGAGAAGTCGGGCTTGTTTTTAGTTAAAAGTGCATACAGATTGGCTATGAGAAGAGAGCATGGTGAGGGGGAGATTGGGACTAGTTCTACTCCTATTGATGGTAGGAAGGTGTGGAAGAGCCTGTGGTCTACCCAAGTGCCTGAGAAAGTGAAGGTATTTGCATGGAAGGTAGCCAATAACGGGATTCCTACACAAGCCAATAAATGTTATCGCCATCTTGTGCAGCATGAGAATTGTGAGATGTGTGGCTTCGAAAGAGAAGAATGCTACCATGCATGTGTGATGTGTCCCCATGCGGTAGCTCTTCGACATGCTATGAGGGAACACTGGGTTTTACCTTCAGAGGAGGATCTGCGATATACAGGACCTCAGTGGTTGCTTATTCTCATGAGTAAATATTCAGAGCAGGTGGTTGCAAATTTGTTTATGCTAATATGGAGAGTTTGGAGTGTGCGCAATGGCGCCCTACGTGCCGGTCAGAAGATATCGGTGGACGGCTCTGTTGGTTTTCTAATTCATTATATGAATTCTCTTAAGCAGTACCATCACACTAACCACCTACCTGACAGTAAAGGAAAGCGTAGCATCTTGGCAGGCGTTAGCAGACCATCAGGTGGAGTGTGGAAACCAAAAGAGCGCTGGGCTCCACCAGAACCAGGCTGGTTGAAGATCAATGTTGATGGAGCCTTCCTTCCTGAATCTGGAATAGCTGCAATTGGCATGATCATCAGAAATCATGACGGAGAGGTTCAGCTAGCAGCTTGGCGATTGCTTCGTCATTGCCGTGACGCAGAGGAGGCTGAAGCGACAGCATGCTGTGAAGGGATTGCTCTGGCGGCACACTGGCCTGACATTCCTATGTCGCTAGAGACTGATTGTGCAACGGTGGCTGAAAAGCTTAAGTGTCGTACTGAGGATCATTCGATCAATTGGTCGACTTTTCGAAAGGCAAGGTTGGAGATGGAGAACTTGTGCCGGCTGGATGTTGTTAAAATCAGTAGAAGCCAAAATAATGTAGCGCATCAGCTTGCGCATTTTGCTATGAGATCGAGTCGTAGTGAGGTCTTTTTCTCTTCTTTTCCTGAGTTTGTCGTATCTCTTGCTTGTAATGATACTCTTTGATTGGTATTAAAGATTATTTGTTAAAAAAAAAAAAAGAAGTGACAAGGCTAATGCAGCATCATCAGCCAACAAGTCCAAGTCCAAGGCCAGCGCCCGTTTTGCCCCAAACGACCTCGCAGACTGGACCTTCGAAGAGATGTATGGTCCTCGTCATCAGATGGATGACTCTTACTGGGAGGAGTACTTCAATGATGTCAGGCGTATGTATGCTGAAGGGAGGATACAAGGCTATCCAAGAACGGTTCACGACGCTGATCAAAAGGTGGGGCGGACTGACGCTGCAAGTCTTCTCTGATTTTGGAAGTTATCAATCTGTATCTGATCTTTGTTTGGTTATATTCCTACTGAATATGTATGCATAATGATCTTTGGCGAGCACCTTCTAGCTCTACTGAAGAAGATGTTTAAAAATTATGTTTCAAAAAAAAAAAAAAAAAATCTCAGGAACGAGAGCACAAGATACAAATTCAGCTTGTCTTGTGAGTACAGATGCAAAGTAACTGTCTCTGACACGAACTGAAGAATGAATCAAATTAGACAAAAGTATCGGCGAAAATAAATCATTGTCGTATTCCTGGCGTGGAATGGATATGAAATTCCTGCTTACGGCTGTAATGCCCTTTGAACATGGTGAGCCATGCATGCTCAATGGAAACCTCAACAAAGCTTTGTTATAAGCATAATTGCATACATGAATCTGGTAGGAATGCATGCATAGAGCATCATTCAGAACCTGACCGTGCAACACCAAACAAGCATGCAGAGTTGCAGGGAAGTCAGGCTAGTGAAATCTAGAGCTCAGAATTGAGAATTTCACAAAACATTGCAAAAAGTCTCATTCCAGCTTGCAGAAAAGATCGACAAAGAAAACATTGTGTCACCCCCAATATACATTGCTGTCTCGCCTCATTTTTTACAACAAAGAAATACTTCCTGCAGGATTCAGCTGCTCAGCCCAATATACCTATGCATTACCCAGCAGAGGCGGCGTGGGTTCAGGCTTGGTTTCACCAAAACTTTTCTTTTCTTTCTTTCCTCTGGTCATCTTTTCGAAGTGGAGAGCCTATATATGAAATTTGCAAATTCTACTATTCGTAAACTCCATTCTTGCAGCTAAAAGGTTCATGACTTTGCTGTCATAGGATGAGGAACCTTGAGTCCTTGATGCAGCTTCCTGTCAATGTCGGCAGTTATCTTCTCCAAATCTTAGTCACTAAATCCTCACGCAAAAAACAAACAAAAAACGCTATACTCCAAGATGATGTTCAAGAGCTTTTACTGGATACGAACTCCACCTTTCTTCAGTTCATGCTTTTCCTTTGAAATCGTGCTCAAGAACTTGGAAAAAAATATTGCGCCAGGTAAACCTGGAATTGACCAAAGAGTTCATTTTCAGGGAAGGAAGCACATATTCGTCATATCTTCAGTCCAAAGTACCTGTCTCACCTAAAGAAAAACTAGTGGACAAATAAGAAGTCCTCTATTCATGCTCAAACAGTATTTCGATCGTGTTTCAAAAAAAAAAAAAAAAACAATAACTTAACGAAAACCACAATTGGCCACCTTAGGCAACCTATTTCAAATTTTCAAAGTCAGACTGGAACCTAACTAGGCAACTACACAGTCCATTCTTCAGAAGCTGACCACAGTTCATTTTCAGGAAAGAAAACATAATCTCTTGAATTAACATTAACACACAGGGCAAGGGCCATTGGATCCCTTCGACGTTCTCGTCCAGTACATTCACTTTATGAGCAGTCTTGTGCACTTAAATTGAATCATAACTCAACATTTATTTTCAGTTCCAATTTCCAAAGGAACAAATATGAAAGTGGGACAACCTTGTTCAGATCAAACTAAACTTAAAACTGCCTTAATCACAGGGTTAGTTTTTGTGAAAGAAAACAAATGATCAATGCGTTCAGTTCCAAGGCTGTTCATGCCATAATCACGAACTAAAGCAAAAGCCCAGCATTCTTCAGTCCGAACTTCAAAGAGCATGCACAGGAAATTGGTAACAAACTTTGTTCACATCCCACTTTGAAAACTGCATCACCTTCAAGGAATGTGAACACAACAGCAGAGTCAGTTTCAGGAACGAGCACATATTTTCAAGTGAGAAATAGCACAAATAAGGCAAGTCAACATGGAGCATGGTTCTAGTGTCACTTTCATTGTTAATTCGATCAAATTTGAAGATAGAAACTTGAATTCTACAAGAAAAATGACCAACCACAATCATTTTTCAGCAGGCAGAAACGCAGAACCCAGAACATATACAGAAAAATGTAATTGATGTGAGTCATGGTCATGAGCAAAATTGATCAAATTTGTTAACAGAGATTTTTGAGAATTCATGAATTTATTTGTCTCCCAGCAATCATATAGGACAGATTCTCAATAGTGCCATAATGGCAAGAGATTGTGCATCGACCGTCCCCAGACCACGAATTTGTTGCTTTGGTTTCTATATCACTACTTCCCTCAATCCTCAACAGCATGAGCTGGCAACAAGACACAAATCTCAAAGTTGGCCTGCGAACCCGGTACTACAAATTGCCCTTCAGTATATGCAAAACCAATGAGACATGCCGAATTGCAGGGAATCAGAGTTCACAGACATGACTATGTCTACCATAGCATGTATATTTGTTATAAAGTGATTTCCACTTATTACAGGAATGCAAAAGTCAGTAAGGAGAAGGCCGAAATGGAGCAGCACACCGTGAACATGACAAGCATATATCTTCTGGTCACTGGCAATGCTTAGTGACACCACCAAGACAAAGTCAATTCAACATATTCACCAAACAGCATTTGCAAGGCCTAATTCAAACTGTCCAGCGGAAATAAAACATAATATCACAACAAAGTCTGGTTAATCCTAAAGATTTTGTCCACACTCCCACCACAAAACCATGTCATTGATCCCAGAGAGTTGTCCACGACAGAACCCAAAGCATGCCATCTACTGAACACCAGAACATACCTCATGCATAATCAAGAAGCCCTTGCACCAGCAACTAGAGTTTGTCATGCATTTGAAACACCTTCCCTTGGTTCCTCGCCTGTATAAGCCTCATCAATCACTGAAGAAATGCCAAAACAAATGCAGATCAGTGGGGACAACCATGAGGATCAACAAGGTCCCATTAATGGAAAGGAAAAAAAACACCGATAGCAACCTATACCAATATCTTACGAGTTCATTCAGATGTGTAGATGGGCATGCTGTTACTCAAAGGAAAACATCTTTTGGCTTCATCAGCAGACATACAACTGTTAATAATTAAAATTGTTGCTAATAAGTAACAGTTTTGTATTTACAGCTTAGACACTAACAATACATGTAGACTAGAAATTTACAATAAGCACAGCACAAAGAAACAAAGGCAATAAGCTTATATACCCGGAATGCAGAAGCTCGTGTAGGGAAAGACATAACTATAACCCTCAAACACCTTCTTTATCCTTCCTGAATTGAGGTGGACCATGTAGACATCACCACGGTGATGAGTATATTTGTACACAATCACAAATATGATATCTGCGCCCTCCACGGAGCCAGTCACATTAAACCGTGGCAACAGCGTGTCTTTAGGGAGCAGCATCTCAAGGTTGAAGGCCCTGCCCTGAACCCATTGCACAACTCCAGTGGGTCCCACTTTCTCCCTTGACCACTGGCATAAGCGGAGAGGATCTTCCAACAAAGTGGTGAAATGAAATTCACCATCGGC
The DNA here is from genome assembly GCA_015844335.1 of Chrysopogon serrulatus. NCBI lineage: Eukaryota > Viridiplantae > Streptophyta > Magnoliopsida > Poales > Poaceae > Chrysopogon > Chrysopogon serrulatus. Next base: position 137,982 of record JADLZL010006361.1, read on the forward strand.
CGCGGCCATGAGCGATGATAACGGAGGACGGTAGATCACTTTAAGGCGATGAGTGGTTATTTGGTATTCAAAGGCATCGTAGTTGTCATGGCCCCTAAAGTAGAGGGTGTCTCCTACAAGGACGCTCGGAGATGGCATGTTGTCGACGGAGTACCTATTGTGGGCTGGAGTAGAGGTTACGTAGCTCCAATCATCCGTCTCAGAAGAGTACACGAGCGCGCATGTGTGAATCGAGGTGCTGAAGAGGAAAACCACGCGGAAGGGGCCCCCCTGTGGCAGCCGCGGTGATCGCAGCCTTCAGCGGTGGCAGCGCAGAGTACCGCCGCGTTGAAATGGGGGCGGCCCGTGGCCCGGTCCGTGGGTGGGGCCGTGGGGTGGGGAGAGGGCTCTGGCAGGCGGCGGCGCTCGTCCGTCAAAGGATTCCAGACGATGAAGTCCAGAGCCAAAGGGTAGCCCCCGCCTGGGGCTGGGGGCGGCGAAGAGGGCGCGGCCGTGGCGGCAATCGAGGGCGAGCCAGCCCGGGAGGTCGCGGGCGGCGGGGCGGCGGAAGGTGGGGCCGATGGACTCGAAGCGGGAGCTGTAGGGTAAGGCGTCGCTCACGATGCGGAGAAAGCCAGCGATGTGGGGCGTCGGGTGGAGCTCCCGGTGGCGCAGGCTGAAGTCGGGGTCGGCGAGGATGCGGCGCCAGCTCTTGCATACGGCGGCGGCGCGGAGGAGGCACGCGGGGTCGTCGGGTGTGAGGCGGAGGAGGATCTCGCGGACGAGTTCGTCCGGCAGCTGAGCCATCGCCGCTGCCCGAGTGCTCTGCTCGGGGTGCTAGGGTTTGCGATCGGATTGGGGATTTTGGGAGGGGAAATTGAGGATTGAGAGCGGAAGTGATGAAGAGGTGAAGACGGTGGTGGCGTGGCGCGTACCTGGCTCTTCGTTTCAAATAGAGATTCTGATAAAATTTTCAGAAAAAAAAATAAAGTATCCTCTACGGTCTCTTTAACTAGACATCTAAATATTTTTCTATATGAACTTTCAATCTGTTCACTTCAACTAAAAATTGTTTTCTTATAAATCAATAATATTTTTTTCTCGGTGTTAAATTTGGTGAAATAAGCGGTGATAAAGACAAGCCCAATTTGGTTTGATGTGAGTGAGAATAGTGTTCGAGCGGCCGTGATAAGTCCGGTGATAAGACAAGCGAACAGGGCATTAGTGTTTTGGCTTATCAGTCCGGTTGAACAACCTTAATAGCTACAGATTTCCTTTAGTAAAAGAGAACTCTAATTTTTAATTATAATGTTGCATAGATGAAGGATAAAATATGGTGGTTCCACTTTACTAATATGTTGTACATTTAAAGCTGAATAATTTGAAAGCTATACAAGATGACATAGCAATGTTAACAAAATAGAACGATTGAGCAGACACAAACGTCCATTACGAACATCCATATTAAGTCTAGAACTTGAATCAATACACACGATTCTATATCATGTAGTTATTATAATTTAGGCAAATGTATATCATGTTGTAGCCCTATCAAAGTCTAGAAACACTTCATTAAGTGAAGGAGAGAAAAAAATATTTTTTAAAGAACTACAAGTGCTCTAGTCTAGCAATACACATGTCCTAGATTAAAATAATACTCCCTCCGTTCCAAATTATAGTTCGTTTGACTTTTTTGACCCAAAGTTTGACCGCTCGTCTTATTCAAAAAATTTATGCAAACATCGTAAAATTTAAGTTATTCTTGAAGACCTTTCATTAGTAAAGCAAGCTATAACAAAATTTTTGATATTTGACACAATTTTTGAATAAGACAGTGGTCAAACTTAAGGTCAAAAAAAAAGTCAAACGAACTATAATTTGGAACGGAGCAAAGATCTTTTAAAGTATATGCCACTTTGCGTGTACTATTAAAAAAAAAAAAAATTTACACTATCAAGTTTCAGTAGAATTTCAGATGTATCCAGTAATATATAAACTCTCAACCGCCAATAAATTGGAGGCCGGAGAGCGCCTCTGCCACTGTTCCACACTGTTTATGCGGGCCCGTCTGCGCTGTTCGGCACTGTTTACGCGGGCCCCTATCACTGTTCATGTGGGCCCCACATATGCTGTTCATCGTTTTTTTTTTTTTTGCTCAGCTTTGTTTTTTTTTCCGTCTCTAAACCGGGCAGCGGAGAGCGCCCATCGTGCTAGTAATTTAGTTATAGCGGAGAGAACAGGACTGTTAGAGTGATGTACCAGTATTGTCGAGCTAGTTGCGGACAAAAAGAACTAATTTGAATATATATTTTCTGATGAAGACACTTAAATGAGTGTCATATCCGATATCTCTTGAGAAAACAGAGGCTGGTGCAAAAAATGGACAATTGAACAAAAAACAATCCTATAAAAAAATAAGAGTACCTCAAATATTTGTATGTATATAAAATATATTATTTAAAGAGTTGTTAAAATAAAAATAAAAATCCCCACGGAGGCGAACGGTCTCCAAATCGAAAATCCCCAAGTCCCAAACCCTCGCCTTGCTTTCTTCGATCCACCGAGCGACGGCAACCATGCCGCCACCGCCGCCGCCCGAGCTGTCGGACGACGTCCTCGGCGAGGTATTCCTCCGCCTCCCGCCGGACGACCCCGCGTGCCTCCTCCGCGCCTCCCTGGCCTGCAAGCGCTGGCGCCGCATCCTCGCTGACCCCGTCTTCCGCCGCCGCTACGGGGAGCTCCACCGGACACCATCAGTCGTGGGGTTCCTGCGCATCGTGGCGGGTGACGCGCCGTACGCGTCCCGCTTCGTCCCCAACAACCCCGCCTCCGGCCGCCCCGCCGCCCGCGACCTCCCGGGGTGGCTCATGCTCGACTGCCGCCACGGCCGCACCCTCTTCCTCACGCTAAGCTCCGAGTCACGCTCACGCCCTGGTAACAACAAGCTGCTGGTCTATGACTTCATCTTGTGGGATCCCTTGACGAACGAGCGGCGCCACCTGCCCCGGCCATCGCCCCCACCAACGGACGTATTCGGCCGCCACTTCAACGCCGCGGTGCTCTGCGCCGCCGCTGTGGAAGGCTGCGACCACCGCAAATGCCACGGAGGCCCCTTCCTTGTGGCCTTCGTCTGGAGTGGCAGCAGTGGCAATTTCGGTTCATTTGTCACGTCTGCTCGTGTGTACTCCTCGGAGACGGGCAATTGGAGCGAGCCCATCTCTGTTCAGCAGCCTTCTGTGTTCCTTGACATGATGCCCTGCCCTAGCACCCTTGTGGGAGACACTCTCTACTTCCGCTCTGGCTTTACGCGTGCCTTGGAGTACCAGCTTGGCGCGCAGCGCTTATCTATCATCGATGGACCTCCAGCGTCGATGTTCCAAAGTTGGGCTATTTCCCTCATGCCCATGGAGGACGGTGGGCTGGGATGCATGGACGTGGAGGAGGATGAATCAAGCCTCTGTCTACGACTATGGTCAAGGGAAGCAGCTTCAGACAATGATGGAGTTGCACGATGGACAAGGGGCAGGGCCATCGATCTTGAGAAACTGCTACCTGATGGTGCCCTCCCATCTCCACGGTGGGCATCTGATCCAGAGTCCAGGTTTGAGAGTATACAGTTGCTTGGCTTTGCAGAGGGCACCGATGTCATCTTTCTGTGCACACGGCCGCGTAACCACCCTGGTGCTGTGTATATGGTCCAACTCAACTCAGGGAGGGCCAGGAAGATGTTTGACAAATGCACTTTAGTTGTTCCCTATACAAGCTTCTGCATTCCAGGTATATATCTATCTAAATGCGTACTTGTATCTGTGTGTGCTGCTATGTTAATTGTGCATCCTTTAGCTATATGCTTATATTCGATTTGTTAATGTCTAGACTAGACTGCAATTATTAGTATGTCAGTTACTCAGTTAGCAAGAAGCCTGATATATGGAGATAACATCAGTGCTCAAGAAACAATGTTGATGCCACTGTGGTTGCTTTTGGATTAGTAACATCTGTAAAGTTGCCATTTTCTCTTTTTAGTAGCTGCTTCGTTGTGCAATGTTGTTTTTACCGATTCTTATGGCCAATGCATTCATCACCCTGCTGATTTTTATCTCATTCTCTTTTTTTTTTCGTTTCTGCAGTAACTGATACATCTTCTAAAACCGAGGGACCAGGAGATGATTCTTCATGTGCATGACAATCTCAAGCTGCTTGTGCATGGGCTTCTAAATCGACCAGGAAGCATATCATGATGTTTGCAAGTGGCGTTTTGAGTTTATGAAGTGGGATGTGTTTCTAGGACATGTCAACTCATTTTGTTGTGAGACAATTGTTTGGGACTAACTGATTTTCTGGTGGGGGCCAGGAACTATTTTAAATTTGTAGGATTTTTCGGTTCGATCATGTCTCCTTTCTTGCCTTTTGGACAATGTGAGTTTAGCTGTGTTGCAGCTGTGACTTCAGGGCTGCATCGGCTACCTGAAGACATGACCAAGTACTGGAAATATGATTTTTGCATACCTTATTTGTGCAGCTACTGTGTTGGACAACTTTTTACGGTTTCTTCCCACCATGCTAGAAGCAGTCAAAACGATCTGACAGATGTACGGGCAATACAGGTGTTCCTACCTGAGTTGGCTGCCCTTGATGTCAGTTGTGCATCTGAACTCTTAGTCCCATGGCTAGTTCCAAGAACACTGCAACTGAGAGCGCATTCTATGTTGTTATACAAGGTGAGATTATACTGGTTGTCGACTTGTCGTGGACATGTAGGCATGACCTGCCCTTTGCTCATCGGTAACATTACTAGCAGCTTTGAGACATGTGGTTGTGTTCGCATATTCTGATTGATCATTTTCATCAATCTGGGTTCTCTGTGTTTTTTTTTTTTTCCCCATGTTTTGGTTTGGTTTCACATTCATTGTCTGGTTCCTGAGTGATGCATGCATGCATTGATGATGCGGGTTAGATATGAAAACATATATTTTAAGAGATGATATGTATTACTTCCTCCATTCCAAATTATAAGACGTTTGACTCTAACTTTGACCACTCGTTTTATTAAAAAAAAATTACACAAATATAATAAAATTTAAGTTATTTTCGAAAAAACTTTTATTGATAAAGCAAACCATAACAAAAGAAAGGATATTTTGTAAAAAAATTTGAATAAAACGAATAGTCAACTAAAAAATTCAAACGTGTGGATGAAGTAAATAATATTCTAAAACTAAAACATTTAAAATAAAAATCTCACAGAAGCGAACCGCGAGCCACCTCTGGTCGGTCGAACCGAATCAAGTAGCAGCAGCAGCAGCGCTGCCGCCCACTTCACAGTTCACAGTCGCGTTGGTTTCCACTCCCAATCCCTAGATCCCCAATCATGCCGCCGCCGCCGCCCGAGCTGCCGGACGAGCTCCTCGGCGAGGCATTCCTCCGCCTCCCGCCGGACGACCCCACATGCCTCCTCCGCGCCTCCCGCACCTGCAAGCGCTGGCGCCGCATCCTCGCCGACCCCCGCCTTTCACCACCGCCACCGGGAGCTCCATCGGACGCCATCAGTCGTGGGGTTTCTCCGCATCGCTGAGGATGACGCGTTGTACGGGTCCAGCTTCGTCCCCTGCAGCCCCGCCTCCCGCCGCCCCGCCGCCCGCGATCTCCCGGGCTGGTTCGTGCTCGACTGCCGCCACGGCCGCGTCCTCTTCTGCGCGCCGAGCCCAAGCCTCGGCACCAAGCTAAGTTATGATCTCGTCGTCTGGGACCCCTTGACGAACGAGCAGCGCTGCCTGCCCCGGCCTTCGCCCCCACCCAGCGACGGCGTATTCTGCGCCGCCGCGGTGCTCTGCGCCGCCGCCGAAGGCTGCGACCACCGCAAGTGCCACGGATGTCCCTTCCGTGTGGCATTGGTTTTGAGTCATCTACGTGCTGATCTCACATTAGTCACGTGTGCTCGTGTCTACTCCGAGAAGGACAATTGGAGTGAGCCGATCTCTGTTCAGCATCCTTATTCGTACATTGACATGATGCCATGCCCCAGCACCCTTGTAGGAGACACTCTCTACTTCGGCTGCAGCTTTATGTTTGTCTTGGAGTACCAGCTTGGTGCGCAGCGCTTATCGATCATCAACGAGCCTCCACGGTCGTTCCAAGATCGGCCCACTACCTTCATGTCCACGGAGGACGGTGGGCTGGGATGCATGGACGTGGAGGAGGACGAATCAAGCCTCTTTCTACGACTGTGGTCAAGGGAAGCAGCTTCAGGCAGTGATGGAGTAGCACGATGGACAAGGGGCAGGGCCATAGATCTTGATGAACTGCTACCTGATGGTGCCCTCCCTTCTCCACGGTGGGCATCTGAACCTCATTCCAGGATTGAGAGTGTACAATGGCTCAGATTTGCGGAGGGCACCGATGTCATCTTCGTGGGCACACAGCTGCCTAACCACCCTGGTGCTGTGTATATGGTCCAACTCAACTCAGGGAGGGCCAGGAAGATGTTTGACAGATGCACTTTAGTTGTTCCCTATACAAGCTTCTGCATTCCAGGTATATATCTATCTAAATGTATACTTGTATCTGTGTGTGCTGCTATATTAATTGTGCATCCTTTAGCTATATGCCTATATTCGATTTGTTAATGTATAGACTAGACTGCAATTATTAGTATGTCAGTTACTCAGTTAGCAAGAAGCCTGATATATGCCACTGTGGTTGCTTTTGGATTAGTAACATTTGTAAAGTTGCCATTTTCTCTTTTAGTAGCAGCTTCATTGTGCAATGTTTCTACTGATTCTTATGGCCAATGCATTCATCACCCTGCTGATTTTGATCTCATTTCTTTTTCTTTTGTTTCTGCAGTAACTGATACATCTTCTGCAACCGAGGGGGCAGGAAATGATGCTTCACATGCATGACAATCTCAAGCTGCTTGTGCATGGGCTTCTAAATTGACCAGGAAACTTATCATGATGTTTGCATGTTGCGTTCTGAGTTTATGCATAGTGGGATGGGTTTTTAGGACAGCTCATTGTTGTGAGACAACTGTTTGGGACTTCCTGATTTTCTGGTGGGGGCCAGTAACTATTTTAAATTTGTAAGATTCTGCGGTCCGATCATTTCTCTTTTGGACGATGTGAATTTAGCTTTGTTGCAGCAGTGACTTCATGGCTGCATCGGCTATCAGAAGATGTCAGCAAGTACTGGAAATCAGAGTTTTGCATACCTCATTTATGCAGTTGCTGTGTTAGACACTTATTAAGTGCATGACTTATTATTTCTTCCCACCTTGCTGTAAGCAGTCAAATAAACAGGCAATACAGGTGTATCCACCTGAGTTGGCTGCTCTAATGTCAGTTGTGCATCTGAACTTTGTAAGTCCTGTGGTTTTCCAAGAACACTGCAACTGTGAGTGCCTTCTATGTTGGTATATCGTGAGATTGTAATGCATTTTGTGGACATACTCGCGCATGACCTATCGTTTGCTCCATTGGTAACATTCGTAGCAAATTTAAGGCATGTAGTTGTGTTTGCATATTCTGATCCGTACTCAACCCCCACCCCCACCCCAACCCATTCAGGGAAGCCCTTGTTATTCCCAATAAGATCCCTCCTCTCCTCCTCCTCTATGGTTTGGTTTGGTTTCACATTCATTTTCGAATCTGTTACATGTGCAGATTAAGGTTTTCCAGCTTTCATATTCGTGACTTGTTGGAATCTCATGACGCTGAGGTAGAACCAACAAATATATGAGCCATGAATTGTTGATAATTGTTAAGATTAATTAGGATTAATTAATAGTGATCAATTTATTGTTAGTCACGTCATTAGCAACTGCTAATGGTGGTTGTTAGTAGGCATTAGACAGACACCTTTTGGGGTCAATCGACACCCCTTGGCCATCGGGCAAACCAGCCCATTGGCTTGTATATAAATTTACCTTCTGTTCATCAGGCAATAGACATCGGTCATTTTGGTTTGGATTCAACATCTGACACTTTTTACTCAACACGTTATCTCAAAACAGTTTTATATGGTCGTTGGGCAACATGATATATTCATATTCATAGTTCTTCAATGTACATTATCATTTATCAATACCATGAGCCATTAAGTAATCCCATTCAAAGCAACATTGATAGAGTACTGTGTTCCACTGATTGGGAACTCTTCTTCCCGTTAAGTACAGTAGGGACTCTCACAACGATTGGGTCAGATCATTGCCCTATTGTTCTGGTTGACGGGGACAGACCAAGGGGAAGAAAACGATCTTCAAATTTGAAAACCAGTGGGAGAGGAGGGATGGATTCCAACAACTGATTGCTGATAAATGGCTTCAAAAATGGGAGAACAGGAAATTGCCTTCATATTCCTTAGACAGGTGGCAGCATAAGATAAGCAGGCTGAGATCGTTTTTAAAAGGATGGGGTGGAAATCTTAAAGGGGGAAAAAAAGAGAATCAAGGAGGAGATCATGATCAAGATAAGAGGGCTGGATAATCTAGAAAATGAAGGGGGTATGAATGAGGAACTTTATGAGGAAAGATACAGGCTTGAAGAGGAGTTGGAGGGGATACTTAATGAAGAGGAAGAATACTGGCAACAGAGGGGGAGTGAGAAATGGATACTTTTTGGGGATGCCAACACTGCCTTTTTCCATCTGGTGGCAAATGGGAGAAGAAGGAAAAAGATGATTCTGATCTTGGAAGAAGAAGGAAGACAGATTTTGGATCCAAAAGAAATTCAAGAGAATATATACAGTTTCTATAAGAAATTATTTGGCCGACAACATACGAGGAAAGTTGGGCTGGCTGAAGGGGTTTGGGAGGAATATGGAAGAATGTCTGCAGAAGACAATGAGAGAATGATGAGACCTTTCACTGAAGAGGAAATAGAGGGAGTTATATCCAATCTGAAGGCTAATTCAGCACCTGGTCCAGATGGTTTCAGCTACACCTTTTATAAGTATTGCTGGGAGATTATCAAACCTGGTTTTATGGAGATAGTGAAGGATTTTTATGATGGAAAACTAGATCTGAGAAGGCTGAATTATGGGGCTATCACCCTAATCCCTAAGGTCAAAGATGCTTTTAATGTCAAGAAATTTAGACCAATCTGTTTTGCTGAATGTGAGTTTCAAAATAATTTCTAATATTCTCATGAAGCATTGTGCGAGGTGGCTGACAAATTGATAGATAAAAACCAGAATGCTTTCATAAAGGGGAGATATATTCTTGATGGGGTGGTGATACTTCATGAAACCCTACATGAGCTCAAAAGGAAGAAACAGAAGGGTGTGATCTTTAAGATTGATTTTGAGAAAGCATATGATAGTGTCAAATGGGGATTTGTGAGAGAGGTTCCGGAGAAAAAAGGTTTTAAGGACAAGTTGATAGATTGGGTGATGAGCACGGTAGAAGGGGGAAAGGTGTGCATTAACATAAATGGGGAGAATGGACCATATTTTAAAACACACAGGGGGCTGAGACAGGGGGATCCTTTGTCACCAGTTCTGTTTAATCTAGTGGAGGATGCTTTGTCTCACATGCTAAACAAGGAAAATCAAAATGGACATATTAAAGGTCTGGTACCAACTTGATAAGGGGGGCTTGACTCATCTATAATATGCGGACCACACAATCCTTTTCACTGAATTTGATGATAAGAGTATAAGAAATCTCAAGCTTATTCTTTATTGCTTTGAGTGGATGACTGGACTAAGGATCAACTTCCACAAGTCTGAGGTTTTCTTAGTTGGACTGAATGAAGGGGAACAGCAGAGAGTTGCTAACATGCTGAATCGTAAAATAGGGAGTTTGCCTATGATATACCTAGGGATTCCAATATCAGATAGTCACTTGGGGGTCAATGTGCTAAACTGTGTTCCTACCAAGATGAGGAAAAGACTGCAACCCTGGAAGGGGAAACATCTGTCATCTGGAGGTCGGCTGATTTTAACAAATACTTACTTAAGAGCATCTCTAAGAGTTTGCTAAAAATCACTTGGCAAATTTTGTGATTTAGCAACTTCCTAAAAAATTTGGCAAGTAAAAAAAAATGAACTCTCTCCAAGAGTTTGCTATTTGGACTTGGTAAAATTGAAAAATAGACCCACATCATACTAGTGAAGGCGGGTCCCACGGCGAGGTGGCGCCTCCCCATTCTTTGTGTCGGTGGCCCGGGGGATGTCGACATCGCTCGACAGGCACGTCCTCTCTGTCGCTCGTCCTTTCGTTTTGGCAGAAAGAAAGAGAGGGGAGGAGAAGGGAAGGAAGGGAGAGAAAGGGAGAGTGGAAGGAAGACGGGGGCGGAGCCGTCGGCCCGTTGCTCAAGAGGATCGCCGCCTCCGACGACTGCCTGAGACCGCCCGGCGACACGTTCGCCAAGCATCACGGAGATGGTGCCGGCGAGCACCGACAGCGCCCGCCGGCGAGATGAAGGCTCTGGTCCTCAACCTCCTCGAGACGGCAGCCGTCGCAGCCATGTCGGTGTCACCGGCGTCGCCTCCGACGGGTCACCACCAGACGACATCTCCCCGGCGTCCAGCCATCCATGGCGGCCGGCGGCGTGTTTCTCCCCACGGGATTTCCTTGCGCCGGTGGCATGCGGCGTGGCAGAGGCGGAGGGAAGGAGAAAAAGAGAGGAGAGAAGGGAGGAGCTAGGCGCCCGCCGGTCTTTGCTTCAGCCCTCGCTCGAGTCGCTCGGTGGAGGTGCGACTTCGCGGCGGCGTCGGACTCTGCGTCGGCGTCTTCTTGCTCGTGCCTCGCTCAGCCTCGTCGTCTTCTTGCTCGTGCCTCGCTGGAGAGGACCGAGAGCACCGGCCTCCCCGCAGCTCAAGGGGCGCCCGGCGCAGCGACCTGCCGCCGCGCGCAGCCCACGCCAGGGACGAGGCGGGCGCAACCGAGCCCGCTGCTGCTGCTGCGGCCGGCCCACGCCGCTGCCGCACGGCAGCGAGAGCGCGAGGCGGGGGCGGAGGGGGGAGGGGGCGGTGAGGCGCGGGGTGGCGACGGGCACGGCAGGCAGCGAGGGAGAGCGCGAGTGCGAACGCCGGGCGGGCAGGCAGCGCGATACGCTGCGATAGCAAGTGCGGAGATTTCCGCGTGCGGCACCAATGGATACGCACTTGGAATAAATACCAAGTTGATTTAGGGAGTTGTTGGAGAGGGATTTTTGTGTTTTTGTCAAATTTATAAGAATACCAAGTTGATTTAGGGAGTTGTTGGAGATGCTCTAAGTAGTTTACCTATATACATGATGGGTATGTACAGTTTACAAGAGGGAGTGCGCCAACAAATGGACTCAATCAGATCTAGATTTTTCTGGCAAGGAGCCTCAGAATCTTTCAAATATCACATGATGAAATGGAGAAACATGTGTTTACCTAAGGAGTATGGGGGTTTAGGAATCCTAGAAACTAGGACCATGAATGAAGCCTTGCTAGGTAAATGGGGGTGGAGGATTCTAGTTCAGGAGGAGGGGGACATGTGTGCCAGTCTTTTGAAGAACAAATATCCGTTTAAATGTAGTTTTATGCAGATTGTTAATAAAGGGGGCTCTCAGTTCTAGAAAGGAGTTCTAGGCATCAGAGATAACTTGAAGTGGGGCTTAAAAGGATCAGCCAATAATGGGGGTAACATTCGTTTCTGGGAAGATGTGTGGGCTGGTGACATCCCACTGAAGCTAGAATTTCCTAGATTATTATACAATTTAAGCTTTGATAAAGAATGCTTGGTGTCAGATTACTGGATGGGAGACGGGTGGAAACTGAATTTCAAAAGACCTTTGGGACCGGATGAATTGTCGGATTGGGAGCAGTTAATGGATATTTTGGATAATTTCCCTTTGAACGAAGAAAATGACAAATTCAGTTGGCTTTTGGAAAAATCCGGGAAATATTCTACTAGGTCCATGTATAAAAGGTTATTGTTTAGAGGGATAAACAATAGGAGGATGAAGAGGATGTGGAAGAGTAAATTGCCCCAAAAGTTGAAGGTTTTTGCTTGGATGATAGCCCAAAACCGGTTACAGACTAGGGTTAATCTAAAAATAAGAAAGTGGAAGGGGGATGAAAGATGCTGCCTATGTAGGGACCTAGAAACCATGGAACACATTTTCTTTAAATGTCACATAGCGAGATCTCACTGGTTCTGCATCAAAGAAGCCTTGGGCTGGGACAAAGTTCCCTCCAGTATGGCCGACGTGATGGAGAATTGGATTGCGGTTGGGGTCAGGGATTACCATATAAAATTCTTTATGTTCATTATAATTCTGTGGGGGTTGTGGTCTGTCAGAAATAAGATGGCGATTGAAAAGAGATTTCCGAAGTCATCTAATGAGGTTTTCATCAAAATTTTGAAATTTATGCAGAAGTGGCGAGTCCTCTTGAGAAAGCAGGATGTCCAGTTTTTGGATGAGAAGGTGGAAACCCTGAAGAAATGGCTTGACGATTTCTGGAGCAGAACAAAGGATTTGGTGGTAGAAGGCGTTTTATGATCCAATGGCAATTAGCTCTGTTTGGATAGCTACGTCTCTGTTTTTTCTTTCCCGCTGTCTACCAGCGTGTCTGCTCCCCCTGTTTTTTCTTTCTCGTCTTCAGTCTGTAGTACGCTGGGCTCTGCCCGCTTCTTTTTTCTTTTCGTCTTGCATGGTGTGCGTTGTAATGACTCTTTTAAGCTTTCTATAAAAGCTAGGTTTTCCCCCGTCAAAAAAAAAAGAGCCATGGGATCCTTTTTTCTGTCATATTTTGTATTATCGTTCAGGTTAGACAAAGCCACTTTGAGCTGAGCATATGCGTGCACTTTGCTGAAAATGGACTCCAGTTCAAGTAAAACTTTGAGAACATATTCGTGCTTCTGTTCGACGTGAGCAATGCTGTTAGTGCCATTGGAAAGTTGGAACTGACGAATGTCGGCGTTTTAATTCAGTTTACCTTACCTGCAAAGTTTTTATTGTTATTGTTTTCAATGGAACACAGATGGAACTCAAACCCGTAGCTACAACTAGAAAAATTGCCGCAGCTTTTGCCAAGAAAAACATCTGAAGTAGTTTCAGGATGTTTTTTTTTTACTATTTAAATATTTAATTAATATAAATGTTCACGTGTCATGGACTGATGGTGTCTTCTCTCTTCATATAATTGCAAGGCTAATCAATAATCATACAAGTTTTGGCTACGTTAATGATTGTTGCGATAGTTGATTAATGATTTATATATGTGTGGACATATTGTAGATATATCCTAGGTTATGTAGTTGGACAAACGTAATGAATTTACGCCTGACAAAATTGTTAGACATATGCAATTTATTCTCTTATATCAACTTGTTCTGTTTGTTTAACCAAATAAGCTACATAATTTTGCGACTGATAGTTCGTATATAACGGTTGCAATTTTCTACATTACTATAGCATTTGAAATCTTTGATCTTTCCTGATTTTTTGAATGTATTTTTATTGATGGTATTTGTTCCTATGTTTTCCAAACGGTGCCTAAGATTTTTTCCCCCTCATGTGGCTACTATTACCTAGCGGAAAAAGGGTGACATGTGCCAAGGAATTTCTTCCAAAAAGATTTTTAAGCTTTGTTTCATGGCCTTGGCCACTGACCTATAAGGACATAACAAAAACTCTATCAGGTCTTGTTCGGTTGTACCTTAAATCAAAAGGTTGAAGAAGATTGGAGGGAAATTCAACTAGGGGAAGAGTCCATTGGCCTCCTAGCGCATTTGTGAGTGAAATGATTTATAGGAGATATTCGATCAAAACGAGGTTGCCCATGTCCCTCGTAAACAAGGGCACGAGCTCGTCCCTTTCTCCCCCCTCTGCGCTTGATTGCCTAGTGCCAAACGAGAGAGGTGGCGTAGTGATGTTTGCAGGCAAGTCAGGCCGATGAGCCGATGGTGAAGTAGCTCGTACAACACGAGGGTGTCTGGCAAGGACTCCCTCCGTCCCGAAAAAGATGACGTTTTGGGTGCCACAAGTTTGACTCGATTTGTAGAAAATATATACAATATTTATATCTCCAAATAATTTTGTTAAAAAACTAGATCTAAAGATCTTTCTGATAATACTAATTATAATACTAATCGATGATATTTATTATTTATAAAAATTACCGGCAGTCGTTTCTCGGGAAGCGAGAACGACGTCATTTTTTGGACGGAGGGAGTAGACGGCAAGTCAACAACGATCGTGGGCCGAGCATTAGTGAGCAACGGAGTGGCCCATCGATGTCGAGCTTTGGCAACGGCGTTGGGAGACGAGGCTGCGGAGGGGCGAGAGCGCCAGTTGTGGACCGTCCACCAGTCACTAAGTTGGCCACTAAGCTATTAAGCAGGCTATGCGAGAGTCGGCTAGCCGCAAGGCTATAGCCGCGGATGGCCAGTGGAACTAGCGGGCAAGCCGCTAACGTCCGCAAGCGTCCGCCGCGAACGGCCAATGGAACCTGCAGACCTCGGTGTGTCCGTGCGCGAAGCTGCAGATGTTGCGGGAATAGCGCCGCGCTGCCACTGCGCGCACAGCTTCGTCCTGTACGCCGGTGGGCGCTCGTGGATGCCACGGCCCGCTCCGTCGTCGTCCGTGCCAGGGAGGCACGGCCACGGGCTACCAGCCGCCGGCGCCCACCACGCTCAGAGGCAGTCCCATTCTCGTCTCGTGGCACGACGGTCACAGCAGGCAGTCCCGTCCGCCGCTGATCATTGTGCTCGATGAGCCGGCCAGGCCAGGCATGAGGCATGCATATCCCGTGGTCTGAGATGATCGCGTCTTGCCGGAGCATGCGCCTGGGCTGCTGATACGCGTGCGGTGTGAGCGACCATGCATGGCCCTCCGAGACGGTGGCAATGGTACGGAAGTACGCTCGTTCATGTCCAAGACTCCAGCCTAGTGTGCCATGAACGCTCCTGGCAGCACATATGGCATCATATCGACCCGACCGCATGCTTTTCTCTGGAAGACTGGGGCGCGGCTACACCCGTGGCTCATGGCCATGGAAGCACCGCGGCAGGCCGGCAAGGTGCAGGCGCAAGGCGGGATGGGCAGACGTCTGGAGCTAGAGCAGTTTGGAGGCGAAGCGAGCTTGCGGCAATTAGTGCTGGAGCATGAAGTCGAGGGAGATGAGGAGCGGCGTGCTGTCCTGGCCGTGCGCGTGCTGATCGGCTTCCCGCGCGGCGTGGCCAGCGGCACGCGTTGTGCCGCCGCCGACTGATCCTGTGGCGACCGTGGCTTTGCGCCGCCCCTAGACGACCGTCGTCGTCTCCGTTACGGGTTATTGCGGGACTTTGCGGGCTTGCGTTCTTGTCCAATGGATTTCGCGGGACAGCACACATGATGCCACGAAATAGTTGCGGCCCGTCCATATCTACCGCAAATCATGATTTTGCGGGGCGGACATGCAGGTTCCTATAAAAACCCGCCCCGCCTGCAAGCTGAGGTGTGCCAATGGCAGAGCTGCACGCATGGGCAAACTGCACCAGATCAGATCAGAGTGCGGGTTGGCGGCGACGAGCGTCGACCGTCGAGGAGCAACCTTTTGTGGTGGAGGTGTGTGTGTAATAAGGCGAGCTGCATCGTGCGGGGGCGAGGGTAGGTGAGCTATCAACGGAGATTCGAGGATAATGAATGGATCTCGTGTATGGCTCGTTATGATGTCTCGAAAGTAAATGCAAAATAGTGATGGTTTTATCCTGTATACAACCAAAGTCCTATAAAAAATAAGGGACATAATCTTTCTATCTTCATGTCTCCGAACAAATCTTCTATTATATCAACGGCATCAGGATGAACCAGGTAGACAATTCGCGTGACCTGCCACCAGCATAGCAGAT
This sequence comes from Chrysopogon serrulatus, assembly GCA_015844335.1. Taxonomy (NCBI): domain Eukaryota; kingdom Viridiplantae; phylum Streptophyta; class Magnoliopsida; order Poales; family Poaceae; genus Chrysopogon; species Chrysopogon serrulatus. The sequence goes on from JADLZL010006361.1 coordinate 153,769, forward strand.
TTATCGCGTCCAGAGTTCAAAACAAAAAGGATTTATCGCTTCCATTCGTGTGACACAGCTGAAGCGTTAGATTTGGAATTATATTTTAGAGAATGTTATTTATAAAACAGTATATTTTAAAATAGAAAAAGGTAAAAAATAAAAAATCTAACGGAGGCGAACCACCTACAATGGTCGAACCGGACCAAGTACCGGCAGCAGCGACGTCCACTTCACACAATCACACAAACAGTTGACGGTTCACACTTCACAAGTCGCGCTTTGCTCCTGGAGGCCAGCATGCCGGCGAGGCGGCGAGCACGCTGGCTCTGACGTCGAGCACCTTGAGGGTCCAGAGCCGGAGTAGCCCGCGGCCAGCACGCTGCAGAGCGCATGCCGGAGAAGGTTGAGCACACAGCCCGGAACGCGGTGAGCCCAGCGAGTGACGCGATTACCTGCCCTCCGGTTGGAGGCACCCACTGTCGGACGCGTCGGCGGTCGGCCAGCCGTCGACCGCCGCGTCGAGGCCCCCGCCCAGAACCTGCGCAGCGCTGTGGCGCCGCTCCTGGACTGCAGCAGCACGGTCGCGCGTGCACATTTTACTGGCCTTGCCACACGACACGACACGTACATTGGTGTTGCTCAGCGATGATCAGCCGCCACGAGCTCATAGCTAGCTAGCTAATGGTGATAGTAAGGCAGTTAGCAATGCAAGCGCCATGCAGTCTCTCACATGCATGTTGGAGTCATGATCAGAGATTCATGGCGACGGCGTGCTTCTCAGTCTTGTGTGTGGGAGAGAGAGAGGAGCTAGAGGAAAGGGAGAGAAAGGGGGTCTGGGAGTGTGCGTTAGTAACTTAGTACAGCTCAAGTTTTCTGCAAGGCGGCCAGGCAACACCCAAGGCACTGCGCTGCTGTGCGTACCGGAGGGCAGTGGCCTTGTTGGATGTGGCGTGCGGAGGCGCGTCGGCGGCAAGCAAGCCGGCCCTGATCAGTCATTCGTCCTCAGCATTTGATTTTTTTTTTTTTTTTGGCTTATGCAGCACAGTCCGCCGGCGAGCAGTAGATCGATGGACGCAGGAAGAAGACGTCCTTGGTTAGCTCCAAATTTGACAGAACGTGACGGAGTGCTACTTTCACTTTGTTAGCCGCTGAACCAGCAGCCAGGTGAGCAGGACCTACTCACCTTCCTTCTCCTCTCACATACAAATAGATACAGCTCAAGGCTAATCTGAAGTTAGCACTATACCCTTGTAGCTTTCTAACTAGCTTTAATACACATACAGCTCAAGGCTATCTGAAGCTAGCAGCCCTTTCAATCTAATTTTACTAACTTGCTAACTTACCTTACAAGGAACTCAGTATATCCTTATATAGGTTGTTGGGTCGGTTTGCTATAGTATTGCTACAGGAACCGACCCTAACTATACAGCTCACATTACCCCTGCTTGCTAGCTAAGCAACCAGCTGTTACAGCTAGAAAGAAAAGACCAATTTTGCTCCATTTTACCCCAGCAGCTTGCTTGCTGTTTTCCAGCAGTGATAGCCTTCAAATTGCATAGTTCAACTAGTAACTAGCAACTAGCTAGTACTAGAAACTTCATGGACCAACTAGTATTTAGCATTCATTAAACAATTTTGATTTCTTTCATCTCAAGAAAATAATTTTTTGATAGAACTGGAGGGGTTTGCACCCCTCTGAGAGATATTTTATTATATTAAAAAACAAGTTTACAAAAGAGGTTACACAAAAAAAACAAAGTGTTACAATTAGGAGACAAAGAAGGAGGAAAAGAAGATGAGAGATAAGACAGATCTTAACCAAGTTACGGTAAATTTGCGATCCATTGTTCAAAATTTATCAAGAATTTTCTTTTGATTCTCAGTAACGAATCTTGAGCCTCCTCTTTGAAGAAGTTGTGCATTGCCTACATAGTTAGATTTATCTGACGAAAAATTCTGTCATTCCTCATCTTCAGATTGTCCAACATATCAATACAATGATCTCCATGAAGAAGGGAACTCGGAGTTGATCTTTGCAGCTCTGAAGGGATTGGAATGGGCTTAAATCCGGGTCAATCTGAACCCCGAGCCACACCCAACACTGAATTGAGAGTTGGCAGTCTAGGAACAAATCTTTGAAGAGTCTCTTCTGAATTTGAACTGTAGAGGACACAATCCTGCTCTTCAGATTCATGTTTTTCCTTCTAAGTAGATTTACGGTACTTAGTACGTCCTTTAAAAGCAACCAGAAAAAAAAACCTTATGTTTGTTCGACAAGAGCAATTCCACTGACCATTTATCTGTTTGAGTTTATTTCTGAATGACCACTAAGATGTACATATGCTTTCTTGACTGAGAACAGATCAGAATTCCAAATGTAAGTCCATGTGTCGATTCTTGCCTTAGCTCGGTATTTTCTAGAGTCTCCGCTAACCTGGTTCATTTGTGTGTGCGCTTCCTGGGAAAAAGGTAAATGGAACAGGCTGTGAATTGGAGTATGATTAATGCTATCTGCAAGGGAAATCTTCTCTTTTTTGGCATAAGAAAATAATTCTAGAAATTTTTGGTTTAAGACCTCCCGGCCCCTGAGATCACTCCAAAGGTGACAAGACTTTCCATTCTTAAGCGATACTTTTGCCAAGCCTTTGAACTTGTCCAAAAGTTTTATAATGTCTCTCCACCAAAAAGAGCCTACTTTGGAGTCACCAGGCAATTTCCCATTCTCATAATATTTTTCCCAGATTAGAGAAACCCAGGGGACATCCTCTCTATTCAAAAACTTGTGCAAATGCTTAATGAGCAAGGCTTCATTCTGAGTTTTCAGATTAAGGACTCCCAAGCCCCCTTCCTCTTTTGACACGCACACCATTGGCCCCATTTGCTTTAGGCTTTTGTTTGGCATTAATATCTGCTCCTCTCCGGAGACAAAGCTTTATAAACTTATCCACTTGATCAATGACAGTTCTTTGAAGTAGAAAGGTGCTCATGCGAGAAAGATGGTAAAGCTGAAAAAATAGAATTCGTGAATACCAATCTACCCGGCTGATTAAGATAGATCGAGGTTGCAGCCAACCTTCTCTCACATCTGGAAACCATTGGGGAAAAATCAATCACCCTGGGTTTAGTGAGGCTCATAGGAAGTCCAAGATAGGTGAAAGGAAGTTGGCCCACTTGACAATTAAAAGATCTTGCTAAATGTTGAAGTTTCTCTGGTTAGTATTAATTGGGATCATGAGAGATTTAGAATAGTTGACCTTCAGGGCAGTGGATTCTCCAAAAGAGTGAAGAAGGGCTTTCGGCACCCAAAGTTGACGTTCACAAGCTTCCATTATGATCAAAGTATCATCGTGTATTGTACTATCGGAAGTCATCTCGTATGCCTCAAGGGAATCGGCAAATTCAGAAGCCCAATATCTTTAGCCCTGTTAAGGATCGACTGAAGAAGGTCAGCTGCAAGGACAAAAAGCAGTGGTGAAAGTGGGTCACCCTGCCTAATCCCTCTCTTGCAATGAATAACTTTTCTAGGGACTCCATTTAACGGGACTGAGGAGGTAGCTGAATTTAAAATTAAGCTGTATCCATCTAATCCAATTACGCCCAAACCCTTTTGCTTTTAAAATCTGGATTTTAGCCTCATGCTCAGTTTTATCAAATGCCTTTTCAAAATCCAACTTCAAAATGATGAACTCCTTCCTTGACATATGACAGATGTGAATATATTCCAGGGCCCAAGCTAAGCAGTCTGGATGGTCCTAGTTTTGATAAAACCATCTTGATTGACATGAACCAATCTTCTTATGCAGCTTTGGAGCTTATTTGCAAGGAGCTTGGCCGGGAACTTAAGTGATGTATTTAGCAAAGAGATGGGCTGTAATCCCGACACCGGAGGGTCCATCCTTCTTAGGGATAAGCACAATGAATGAGCTGTTAATGCTTCTGAGGCAGGCTTGTCCACTGAAGAACCCATCACACAGCCTGTAAAAGTCTTCTGCTATTATAGGCCAGCACCCTTTTATAAATTCATTAGTGAATCCATCTGGGCCAGGAGATTTATTATTAGACAACTCATTTATCAGCTTGTCAATTTCTTCCTTAGTAATGGGGTTTTGAAGGAAGTCCAGATCAGTAGCTGGCTGAATCAAGTCCTCCAGGTCAAATAGCATATAACTGAATTCAGAAGTTCCTAGTCTTTCCTTAAAGGCAGTCCAGAGAAGGTGGGCTTTTTTCTCATGGCCTTGCACCAAAACACCTTGTTCATTCGTAAAGTGGCAATTGAATTTTTTTACGTTTCTAATAGTGGCATGAACATGAAAAAACTTTGTTCTGCATCACCTTCCCTAACCCATCGTATTTTTTCTCTTTGCTTCCAGTAGGCTCTCTGTTGCTTTAAGAGAAACACCAATCTCTCTGCAATCAAAACTCTGAAGTTCCATTCTGGGAGGGAGAGGTCTCTGAATAGCTCAATTGCTTCTAGAAAGGATAGGACCATTTTCAGCTTTCCAATTGTCCTTGACAAATTTGGTAAGGTGGCCTTCCAGGACCTTAAATCTTTTCTTAGGTTTTTGAACTTTCTTTGTTAAAGACTTGGCTAGATCTAAGATGGGAGCACTGGGTTTGCCGACCCATTAAGCGCCACCGAAATAAAATCCTCTTGATTAAGCGAGAAGTTTTCAAACGAAAAGTAGATCCCCTAGAGATGTTAGTACTCACTTCTACTACACATGGCCGGTGATCAGAGGTCTCCATTACGAGTTTTGACTATAGTATTTGGAAAGTCTTGAGACCAAACAGGGAGAACTAAAAACCAGTCTAGTCTCTTAAGAAGAGGAGAAAACTATTTATTTGTCCAGGTAAAATGTCTTCCATGCGAGAGGTAATTCAAGCAACCCCAGACTTATTAATGGCTTCATTAAAAGAAACATCTCATTTGCATCGGCCCCTTCTCTATTCCTGTCCTTAGGTCTTCTAATGAGGTTAAAATCCCCAACAATCAACCAGTTGTTTGTTTCACTAGGCATAATAATATATTTGAACCACTGTAAAAATGCTCTTTTGCCACTGGAAGTGCATGGTGCATAAACTGTTGTTAACAGCCAGGTGTCATTGCTTTCCTTGGAGGTAAACTCAATGGACAGGGCATATTCATTCTTGAAGGATAGCTGGCCCATGAAAGCCAATTTTTTTCAGGCCACCGGGATTCCCCGGATGCACCGATCGAAGGTAGATACTCAAATGAATCAAAACCCCTGGGCAAAAGTTTCTCAAATATTCAGCATTGAAGCTTTCCCTTTTTGTCTCCTCGAAGACAAATAATCTCACTTCTAATTTCAACAATCTTGTCCCTAATGGAGTTCCATTTAAGGGCAGAATTAAGACCTCTAACATTTCAACTCGAGAATCTTCCAGGATTTAAAATTCATCATAACATAACCTAAGAAAGGGTTTGACTGAAGAAGCGATCAAACCAAGGCTACCAAAGAGACAAGCCAACCCCAAAAGTCATAGAATAAAACAATCGAGCATCCATGCACAAGATGCGACCACATGAGGGTGTGGTGAGATTCACCCAAATTCATTACAAACGAGTTCAAGAAAACCAGATAGGCCTGGTGCAAAAGAGAAAGGCAAAAGACAGAAAGCTTCCTCCCAGATAACTCAGTTCTTGTCATCTTCTTCTTCATCCTGCTCCTTGTCATCCTTGGAAGTTTTGTTTTTCTTGCCCACTGGCTTAGTCCTCTTCTTGGACAGGATGAGTTCTTCACTGATCTGATCCTCTGAGATATCACAGAAATCCTTCCCAATCTTCACCAGCGAGGAGGGGGAAATAGTTGGAATGTGAGAGGAACAGCCAAGGCAGTTTCTAACCATACAGGAAGCTGGTTTAAATCCTCCACTGTTTGCTTTGACCTGTTACTGCATCTGACCATGGTGTCCACAATTGGTGTCCTTGCCTTCTCAGCTCTGGCCCTTTTCTTTAGAGGGGTGGGCTCCTCTTGTGCCTCCAGATTGAGCTCTTCCTCCTGTACTGCTTGTTCCAAGACTTTGGTCCCCTCCAGTTCTGGGGAGAGAAGTGCACATGGGGTGTTTGAGGACTTGCAGCTCAGGGTAATGGAGGCAAACCATTCCTTGTCATTTCCAAGCATACTGGGAAAGCTGGATTCCAACAACTTTTTGGCCCATTCCTGCTGGGCTGGGGCAGCCAGGAGAGACTGAAAGAAGCCCATCCAGATGCTTGGCACCTTTGCTCTGGAGGTGTTCCCATCATTGGCATTTGAAGTTGGCGCCATCCAGGAGAGAGGGACAGGGAGGTCACTTGGGGATTCAAAGAAGGTTCTTATTGCCCCAATCTGCAGGTTTTGATGATTAAGGTGATTATTATTAGCCTGACCCACATGATCCTCTTGGTCCAGGTCCATCAGATGGACTGGGTGCTCATCAACCATATCAACTGGCTCTTCTGAATAAGCCGGGTGTTGCTCGGGGATTTCTTCCATGCCATGAGGAAACAAAAAGCTGCTCCTCGGGTTGGGCATCCTCATTGATGGCAGGTGCTAGGAGATCTTGAACACGAGCATCGCATATTCTGCTCCAATTGATCTGCTCCATTTCACGAACATCCATCCGCTGCTCTTCCTCTTGGTGAATAAAGTTTTCAAGCGGTAGGAAGGCCTGGACCATCAGCAGATTGTCTTCCACCTCCTCAATCAGCAGGGGAGGGATAGGTTCAGGCTGAGGAGGAAGCAACTTCTCCAGCTGTGGAGGGGCCAACTGCTCATCAACATTGGGGTGAGGAAGGGGGTGAATAAGCACCTCTTGAGGATCATCTTCCAGGGGCAGTGCATTGAGATCCTGCTCAAGAATTATAGGGGCTGATTCAGATCAATGGCATTTGCAGCTGGTAAAACATCTGGCCAATCTTGCCATCCATCCACTTGTTGTTGCTCTTGCTGCTGTAGTTGCTCTTCTTTGTTCTTTGCACACCCATGCCGGCCGGGCCAGCATTGATCAAGTTCTGGCTTTGGTGAAAGCCTTCTTCTGCTGAACCTCTTGTCCCAAACCAAAAAATCAAACTTCTTTGGATCCCCCTGGATCTGTACTTCTGGTCAAGAACGGATCTTCATCCGGTGGACCTCCACCTTGTAATTCTCTTTGCAGCACCTCCCATTGAATAGTCCAAGAATCCCCCCCCCCGGCCCATGGAATCTGGCCGGAGGAATGAAGCTAGCGGGATCGTATCTAAATCTTGGACCCTAGCCCGAACAAAGATCCTGGACAGCTGGTCCTGATCACCCACCCAGTCAATCATCTTGCCAAAGGGAGCTATGGCATCCTCAATGTACTCATCATACCATTAATCCACATGGACCCCTAGCAGCATCAAAGTGACAACCCTATTGAAATGCACCCGGCGCCAGTTGCGCCCCTGGTTATGCCTAACAAAAGTGACCTCCACATCATCCAGCGGATGCGGGCTCTCTAGAACAAACAACTCTCTGTCCAAAGCTGAAGTAAACTTGACAAAAGCCTGACCCAAGTGTGTGCGCTAAATGCTAACGATTGCAACCTGCCTGGCCTCAAAGAACTCAAGAAGAACTTGCCTGACGACATTGAAGTGCAGCGGATTCTCTGGGAGAGGAGCGATGGTCGCGATGGCCAAGTTCTCGTTTCTTGGCTGCGGCCTGGAATGCACCACCGCCCGGGACATGAGAGGCCTATTTGGAATCTCCATCCAATCCAACCCATGGGGCACAAACGGCGTGGAGTCTGCGCGTTGGAATGCCATTGTGAACTCAAGCTCACCCGGAGGAGGAGGGTTGCTGGAAGGTGCGGCAATGGGGTTTTCCTAGAGCTCTATAGAGGGAGTGGAGTGCGGGACTGTAGCGAGGTGAGATGAAGACGGAGAAGACGGAGGGTCGCCCAAGTGCAATGCCAAACTGACTCCCAACTCAGTCGCTGATTGATGGCCCCCTCCAACACTGGGTCCACCTGTCATCGGTCTTCTTGTAAGCTTCCAGGGAACGAGGATAGGTTCAGGCGGCGCATTGATTGCGAGTGACCGGAGCCAATCGAGACAGAGTTAAACCGAGGTGGGCTGCTTGCTCCCGGCCCAAGAAGCACGCTGAGGCTTTGAACGACCACTTGGGCCTTCCGGATTCAATTCGCCCCAAGCGCCCAAGCGCTGCGATCGAGAGAAGCTATTACTATTTACCTCCTTACAAGTTACTGCGTAATGACCCGCGCCCCCACATCGGAAGCATTTGACCGGATACTTACAATCTTTCCTTGCATGCTTGTCAGACAGACAACGCCCGCATATCCTGGGCACACTGCCTTTTGCAAGATTTTGTTTAGGAAAAGGTTGACCTCTGCCTAAACCCAAACTCAAATCAATAGAGGGACTGACCGAGACCTCTGAAACTTCATGCAACTGCATTGGATGCTTGCCCAAGATCGAAACCTGTTGGACTGGCATGAAAAAGATGAACTGCATTGCCTCTGACCCCCCACATTGGAATCCAAATTATGAAAATCCAACCGCTTAAAAGCAGAAACTCTGATCGGCACTTTGTTGGCTCCAGAAAGTGGAGGGGACTTAACCACTTCTGCGAAGGAGCGGTGAATCTTACTGCCCTAAGAACAAGACACTCTTGTCTAAACCTGGAAGTGGATTGGGATTATCCACAGTATAAACGGGCTCCACCTGTGTTTGATTGAAATGGATGGGTGCTTTTGGACTCGGATATCCCTTTCCACGAGGCCCAAACATGTTTGGATTGGTTTGGACTAAAGAAGCCAGATATCCAAAATCCACTGGACTTTTCCCCTCTCCTCCCGGTGCGGCGGACCGGCGGTGCCTCTCCCTGATGGCACCTTCACACACACGCATCTGCTTCTACTCCGGGTGAACTTGATCCCCGGATCCATTTCCGAGCGAACTTGTCGCTGCCGCTGCCCCTGCCGTTCTCGGGCACGAGGCCGACGCCGATGTCATCTAGGCGCGGCGGCCTCTGAGCTAAGCGCACACGAGCCCACGAGGAGCGGGCGGCGGCAGGCCGGCGCATGCGAGCCACCAGGGCAGCGGCGGCGTTCGGCATGGTGTGGTACGATAGCACGAGGTGCGGCGCCGCCGCAGGCATGGGCAACGGCACCGACGGGGAGGCAGGCCAGCAAAGACGGCCCGGTGGTGTAAGTCTTTGCTTGGCGGCGCATAGCGATGCGGGTGGCATCGGGTGCGGCGGGATGAAGAAGACAGGCGACGCACACGAGCTCGGTGCCGGCAACGCACCTGCGGTGCGACGGTGGGAGCCGGCGTGACATTATTCGGATGAATGGATTGGACTGGATGCAATCAGTGCTGGACTGGATTGGATTGGGTGTTTCATAAATGTATTTGGTTTGGATTGGACAGGTGCTTTCCTCAGTGTGGATCGTTTTTGGATTGGTTTTAGTGGACGTGGATCTTAATCCACTTCCAGGTTTACTCTTGTCCAAGAATCCCTTTCCTCTCTGTTAAACACTGCCAACTCATTTCTCCAGTTAGGGCCACCATTTCCCCAAAGGTGGAAGAAGAGTTTGTAATTTAAACATTCAAAGCTTTTGAGCTTTAAAATGTGAAACCCCACGAGGTGAGAAGCCACAGAGAATCGGAAAACACGAGCACTTAACTGAACAACGTCAAAGTTCTGTGCTACACCTCCCAGAGTGGCATGGAGGATTAAACCAACCGAATCCAAAGAAAGGCGAAATTTGCATCGACCAAAAGAGGCAACAAGGAAGAAAGCATGAGAGCGGGACAATGGAGTGACGGGGAGACCAAACTTTTGTTTGATCACCGAGGAGACACCTCTGCCCGGTCGGTAGTTGAGCCCCGGAAGATCCATTGTAGAAGCGAGCTCGGGAGAGCGGTTACCATGGCGAGAGAGAGGCGGGGAAGGAGACGAGCTGCTTGAGAGGAGCGCGCCAGCGAGAGGGAGAAGGACATGGTTACTCTTCGTTGGCAGCGTAACATGTACACACCTGCGGTTGCCCGGCCGCGGCGGGCGCAGCAAGATCTGGACGGATCCGGCTGGTGTCCGTGCCGGATGGGCTGGCCGACGGCGACGACCGCGAGGACCTCGGGCAGGTTCGTGGGCCGGGCTGTCGCGGTGCGTGCCGGGCTACGTCACGTCCCATCTCAAGAAAATAAATTAATTCCAACACAGTTAACGTTTGCATCTTTGAGTGGTATTTCACGTGACATAACTCTTTCGATGGTATTTTCCAATTCCTGTGATCTTTCAATGCTATAGAACCAATTTTCCCTTTGACGAGCGAGCAGCGCTGCCTGCCCCGGCTTACGCCCCCACTCACGGACGTATCCGGCCGCTACTTCAACGCCAGCGGTGCTCTGCTCCGCGCCGCTCGATGGCTGCGACCACAGCAGATGCCATGGTGGTCCCTTCCGCGTGGCCTTCGTCTAGGATCACGGCCGTTTCATGTGTGCTCGCGTGTACTCCTCGGAGACGAACAATTGGAGTGAAGCGATCTCTGTTCAGAAAACCCCTGAAATGTGGTGTCTTCGCATGTTGCTATGCCGCAGCAGCCTTGTGGGAGACACTCTCTACTTCCACTGCAGTTCGAAGTATGCCTTGGAGTACCAGCTTGGTGCACAGCGCTTATCGATCATCGAAGGTCCTCCACGGCCGGTATCCCAAGTTCGCGCCTTTTATGTGATGCCCATGAGGGTCGGTGGGCTGGGATGCACTGGCGTCGAGTAGGACGAATCAAGCCTCCGTCTACAACTATGGTCAAGGGAAGCAGCTTCAGACACTGACAAAGTTGCACAATGGACAAGGGGTAGGGCCATAGATCTTGAAGAACTGCTACCTAATGGTGCCCTGCCATTTCCACGGCGGGCGTTTGGTTCCCATTCCACGTTTCTGAATGTGTTTTTGAAAGACTTTGCTGAGGGCACTGATGTCATCTTTGTGGCTGTGCGATCATGTTCGCCTAATGATCCTGGTGCTGTCTATATGGTTCAACTCAATTCAGGGATGGCCAGGAAGGTGTTTGACCAACACACTACAGTCATTCCTTATACAAGCTTCTGCATTCCAGGTATATGATATGTAGCTAAATACCTACTTATATCTTTGTGTGCTGATGCTGCTCTGTTAGCTTTACATCCTTTATCATATATGATTTACTATTAGTGTCTTCTTGACTGCAAGTAATATTATGTCAATTAGCAACAAGCGTGCATATATATGAAGTTAATATCAGTGCTCAAGAATGATTTGTTATTAATGTCTTCTAGACTGCAAGTAATAGTATGTGAGTTTAGCAACAAGCCTGCATATATGAAGTTGGTATGAACGCTTAAGAATGATTTGTTTTTAATGTCTTCCAGACTGCAAGTAATTTTATGTCAGTTAGTATCAACAAGCCTGCATATATGAAGATAGTATATATGAAGATAGTATCAGGCTCAAGAAACTTTGTTCATGCCACTGGTTGCTTTTGGATTAGTAAACGTTTCTAAAGTTGCCATTTTCTCTTTTAGTAGCAGATCATCGTACAATGTTGTTTCTACTTAGGCTCTCAATACTTTTTTTTCATTTCTGCAGTAATCAATGCCTCTTCTACAACTGAGGGGCCAGGAGATAATGCTGCAGGTGAACGACAATCTCAATCTTCTTGTGCATGGGCTTCTGAATCAACCAGGAAGCCTTTTAAGATGTTTGCTAGTTGCGTTTCTGAGTTTATGCAGTGGGATGAGCTTTTAGGACATTTCAGTTCCTTTTGCTGTGAGACAACTGTTTGGAACTTACTGGTTTTCTGTGATGGAACTATTTAAATTCATAGCATTTTGGCGGGTAAACTAAACATAATACAAACCATCCTGGGTCATCCATGGCACCATCTGTTGAAATATTGCTTCTCTTTTTAATTTCCAAAGATATAGCAAATATCATTGTTATTCTTGCTTTGTCATAGGTACTTAACCAATTTGATATGATCGAAAGTTTGAAGTAATTATTAACAATGTTCTCAAGCCCCAGATTTGTTACTTGATTATCATATTTAGTTATGCTTTTGTGCTAAGTAGTTGCTATTTATGTACCTAAATCTTCAGACTCTTACTACCTTCACTACCTCTGGTAGTTGGGTTATCATCTGATATATAATACTTAAGTTGAATCTAAAGCTATATATATATAACTTTGTCAAGTGCTGGATCGGAATTTTGCAGAACAAATAGGCCACTCAAATCCTTCTACAGAGTGTAGATCCATTACTAACTTTGTGTGTCCTGTAAAACATACATTGTGTAGTTCTTAAATTCTACAATTTACAGATAATGCAAAATTAGCTCCAGTAGAAATATTTCAGTCAAGTTAGCCTTAGGCAATATTGGGAGACAGACTTGTGTCTTTTGAGGAATTATGAGTGCAGCTTACTGCTTTCTTGATCACTTCCTTGCGTGATACTGAAAGCTGTATATTCTTTTTTCCCCTTAATGCTAAAACTAACTACAGACCTCACATTCCACCTGATATATGTTCTCTCAGAGGTATTGGTTGAAAACTATGAAATGAACTAAATTAGACCCAGGAGTCGAATCCAGCCAGTGGAGGTGCTACTAAAACATCACTACCAAGGCTATGATCTTGTTTTCTCATCTCTCAGTAAACCACCGTCGATTGTTTTGGCCTTGTTGTCATATTTAAGATCAGTAGAATGTGACATGTCTGCCTATAACTACATATATATGTGTACTTCCTTAGCTCTTAATTTTAGTTGACAGTTATGTATTTGCTGTATTACTTCTACATATTTTAGTTGTATGCCAGTTAGGAGGAAGCTTGCATATAGTGCTCAAGAAACTTTGTTGATGCCATGGTTGCTTTTTGGATCACTAAATGTTTGTAAAGTTGTCATTTTTTATATAGTAGCAGATTCGCAGTACAATGTTTTTTCTATTTATGGGCAATGCATTCATCAACCTGCTGATTTTGTTCTCAATTCATTTTTTACTTTTCTGCAGTAATCGATGTCTCTTCTACAACCGAGGGGCCAGGAGATGATTCTTCACGTGCATGACAATCTCAAGTTGCTTGTGCATGGGCTTCTGAATCAACCAGGAAGCATTTCGTGATGTTTGCAACTTGTGTTTCTGAGTTTATGCAGTGGGATGCGCTTTTGGGACAACCGTTTGGCACTTACTGTTTTTCTGGTGATGGAACTATTTAAATTCATAGCATTTTGTGTTGTGATTATGTCTCGTTTCTTGCCTTTTGGACATTGTGAAATTAGTTGTTTTGCACCAGTGACTTCAGGGCTGTATCGGTTATCTGAATTCGTGCGCAGGTATTGGAAATCTGAGGCTTGCATACCTCATTTGTGCAGCTGCTATGTTGGGTTTATAATGCCTGTCGTGCCTGACCTATCCTGTGCTCCATTGGTAAAATTATTAGCAGGTTATAGACAAGTGGTTGTGTTTGTATATCCCGATTAATCCTTTCCATCAACCTGTCCCTTTTTCCCCGTCGTTTTGGTTTGGTTTCACATTATTCCCCGTCGTATGCATGTGTGATGCAGATTAAGGTTTTCCAACTTTCAGATTAGTTTTCAGTTGGTATCTTGTGCCCCTTGGTACAGAATCCAAACCAACATAAATATCTTCAATGCATACATGGTCAGTTTCATCGTGAGTTCGTGACCATATGAGCCATGGGATCTGCTGAGGATACAAGCGGGTTCGTGAATAAGCGCGCTTTGTATCATCCCCAATTCCCCATAGCTAAGCATGAGTCTTAGGTAGTTTTACTGAGAGTAGTAGTTACATGACGAATTAGAAATCTAATTGGTCTGTAATCTCATCCGTTACCCAAACTCACAATCCATGTGCATATGTTTAGAATAGCTAACGCACGTCCAACCATAGTAGTAAGTCTAATTTCAAAACAAATTAAAACAAATAACTGATTTTCCTATGGGGGCCGGGAGCTATATTACAACGCACAAACATGTTTGCTATATTAATGTTAGAGAAGAGAAAAAAAAAGTTTAATGACATCTCTCACTCTTTTCACTTGATCGGCGCCACACTTATGTCATGGTTTGGCCGCTTGAGTTGTCGTTTGCTTCACAACGCATGAGGAGACGTGTAGATTGCCTTCCCACATTTTCTAAACTCAAAATCAGTGTGCATGATAACTACTTCTTTAAGTCGAATCAATCTCCTATTATTTTTCTCACGAATGATTAGTACTTTTTTACAGAGGTAAACTTTGCTTTTGTAGAAAGCAAAAACTACATGATTTGTTATTGCACTAATTAATACCTCATCCGTTCCAAATTATAATTATAAGATGTTTGACTTTTTCCACAAGTTTAACCGCTCTAGTCTTATATATGTTAAAAGAACTATATAAATATAGCCAATTTTAAATAATTCTTGAACAATTTTTATTAAATAAAAAAAATATCAAACCCTCGCCTCCTTTCTTCGATCCACGAGGGACCACAGCGATGCCGCCGCCGCCGCCCGAGCTGCCGGACGACCTCCTCGGCGAGGTATTCCTCCGCCTCCCGCCCGGACGACCCCGTGTGTCTCCTCCGCGCCTCCCTCACCTACAAGCGCTGGCACCGCATCCTCGCGCCGACCCGCGTTCCACCACCGCCACCGGGAGCTCCATCGGACGCCATCAGTCATGGGGTTCCTCTGCATCGCGGGGGGAGGCAGCGCCCGTCACGCATCCCGCATCGTCCCCAACAACCCCGCCTCCGGCGGCCCCCCGCCCGCGACCTCCCGGGGTGGCTCGTGCTCGGCTGCCGCCACGGCGCGCCCTCTTCCTCGCGCCAAGCCCGAGCCTCGGCACCGAGCTATGCTATGACCTCGTAAATGCAGGACCCCTTGGCGAGCGAGCAGCGCTACTGCCGCGGCCCTCGCCCCCAATCTAGGGCGTATCCGGCTGCCACTTCAACGCCCGCGGTGCTCTGCTCCGCTGCTGTGGATGGCTGCGACCACAGCAAGCGCCACGGTGGCCCCTTCCCACGTGGCCTTCGCCCTGTTTGCTTCCAGATGTATGTCTGCTCGTGTGTACTCCTCGGAGGCGGGTAATTGGAGTGAGCCAATCTCGAGCAACTCCAACCCAACATGTAAATTGGGCCCCTAGTTTTTCCATTTGTATGCTGGCCTAAAAAAAATAGGGACCTAAATTTGCTTCCAACTCCAGCCCAAGACCCTATTGCTAGGGGAGGGATAGGGTCATTCTATTCCTAGGGACTTGAAACTATATTTTGAGAGTCCTCCTAAAATGGGAGTCTAAATAGGAAGGCCACTGGAGTTGTTTTTTTTACTTGAGCTCCTAAAAATTAGAATAGGGGCCTGTTTAGGAGGTCCACTGGAGTTGCTCTCCCTCATATTGACATGGTCCCATACCCCAGCACCCTTGTCGGAGACACGCTCTACTTCCGCTGTGGCTTCAGTTATGCCTTGGAGTACCAGCTTTGTGCGCAGCGCTTATCAATCATTCAAGGTCCTCCGCTGTTGGTTTACTCATGTCCATGGACACGGAGGACGGTGCGCTGGGATGGTTGGAAGTGGTGGAAGGAGAAAGTCTCCATCTACAACTGTGGTCAAGGGAAGCAGCTTCAGGCAGTGATGGAGTTGCACGATGGACAAGGGGCAGGGCCATAGATGTTGAGAAATTGCTACCTGCTGGTGCTGTCCCATCTCCAAGGTGGGCATCTGTTTCCAATCCCAGGTTTCCAAGTATACAGTTGCTTGGCTTTGTGGAGGGGCTCCGATGTCATCTTTGTGGGCACACTGGGGCCTAACCACCACTGTGCTGTGTATATGGTCCAACTCAATGCAGGGAGGGCCTTAGCCGATGCACTTTAGGGGCTGTTTGGTTCACGGCCGTTGTTGGCCACGCCACAGCCATTTCCGCCACAACCGTGGCGAGCAAAAAGCTTCGCCTCCACTCGCCACAGTCTGCCACAAACAGTAACCACTACACGACGACTCCGTGGAGCAAAACGACAGAACAAAATTTATGGCGGCCACAGCATAGAGCTGAACCAAACAGCGGCACGAGTGGGTGTGGCCGCCACAGTTATGGCGTGGCGTGGTTTGGCTAGCAACCAAACACGCCCTAGTCTTTCCCTATACAAGCTTCGTTCAACATTCCAGGTATATAGTATATGTTGCTAAATACCTACTTGCATCTGTATGCTGCTATGTTAATTCTACATCCTTTAGCTATATGCCTATATTTGATTTGTTAATGTCTAGTTTACTGTAGTAATAGTATGTCAGTTAGTTAGTTAGCAACAACCTTGTTGATGTTACTATGGTTGCTTTTGGATAAGTAAACATTTGTAAAGTTGCCATTTTCTCTTTTAGTAGCAGCTTTGTCATGCAATGTTGTTTCTACTGAGGCTTATGGCCAATGCATTCATCACCCTGCTGATTTTGATCTCATTTTTTTTTCGTTTCTGCAGTAACTGATACATCTACAACCAAGGGGCCAGGAGATGATTCTTCACGTGCATGACAATCTCAAGCTGCTTGTGCATTGGTCTCTAAATCGACCAGGCAGGAAGCATATCATGATGTTTGCAAATTGGGTTCTGAGTTTATGAAGTGACATGGGTTTTTCATGACATGTCAGCTCATTTTGTTGAGACAACTGTTTGGGACTAACTGATTTTCTGGTGGGGCCGAGAGCTATTTTAAATTTGTAGGATTTTACGGTCCGATCATGTCCTTTCTTGCCTTTTGGACAATGTGAGTTTAGCTGTGTTGCAGCACTGTCTCCAGGTTTGCATTGGCTACGCGAAGACGTGAGCAAGTACTGGAAATCTAAGTTTTTGCATACCTCATTTGTGCAGCTGCTGCGTTGGTCACTTCGGTGCACGACTTCCTGTTACTTCCCACCTTGCTGGAAGCAGTCAAAACGACCTGAGAGATCTGCAGGCAATACAGTTCCTACCTGAGTTGGCTGTCTTGGACATGTACGCATGACCTATCCTTTGCTCCATCGGTGAATGTTGAATGCATGCATATTATGCAGATTAAGGTTTGTCCAGCTTTCAGATTTGGGATCTGTTGGAATCTCACGCTGCTGAGGTAGAGAATCGAACCAACAAATTTATGACCCATGAATGGTTTGATAATCAATCTCTTGCATCATCTCAAATCAGGTGTATATGTCCATTGGTTCACATGAATAGTTATATAAGTGCATAGCTCTTGCATCCCAAAAAAAATGCATAGTTCCTTGCATATATGATCAGTTCCATCGTTACCATAAGCCATGGCATATGCTTTTGTCATGTTTCATAGTATTGTTCAGCTCAGGTTGGACAGAGCATGTGTGTGCTCGTCCCTGAAAATCAACTCTAATTCAAGTTGGATTTTCACGAGGACAAATTTGTGCTTTCGTTTGTCCTGAGCAGTGCTGTCCATGCCCTTGGAAAGTTGGAACTAACGAATGCCGGAGTTGTAATTCAGTTTAGCTGCAAAGGTTGCGCAAGCCTAGTGCAGGAATGTGAGAACGTGCGTTAGCTGCAAATCGGAAAAACTTATACTGAGTAGTTGTCAACACGAAGTCACGAACCTTAACTGCGTCAAGGTTCTTATGCTGTCAATGACATTTCAACAACTTTTCACCGTAGGCGCAGGAGTGGAGCGAAGAACCACAATTGCACGTCCAACTCCGGTACGTGGAAGCACCATTCCATCACGCTAATTATGCAAAAAAAAAAAAAAAAGTTGTCTCCAAGGCAGATCAAATGATGGATGGCTCAAAGGGGTGACGTACTCTAATGCACTCGCTACTTCTGAACGCGAAGTCCGCTGTGCATGTTTCATGCTTTTCAGGTGGTGGACAGGTAAATGTATTGTTTCCCTGAGACATTACTGGACGTCTGGACTTTTTTTTTTTTTCCCCTGAATTGGTGAGCACTCTTCTTCCGCACAGGGATCAGAAGAGTAATTGGATACGCAGAGTAATAACCTTAAGACCCACCTAAGAGTATCTCCGACGGAATACTTATCATATACTCCCTACGATTAAATTACAAGTCATATACTCCCTACGGTTAAATTACAAGTCACTTTGATATTTTTTAATACATCTACTTTACTAATATGTCTAGATACATAACAAGATCGATGTATTAAGAAATTTCATGTGTCTTTTTCACCACTCTATCCAAAAGGACTCTTACGATTAGAACAACATTATTAAATTTATCTCTAACACGGAATCGTCGATACTCCTCCATATCCTACCCTATAAATAGGTTTCTGATTAATGGTCCTGGACGTCGATCCATGAAGCCAATGCAAAATCTCTACTAGGGAGAGGATCTATAACCTCTCAATGCATGTGCGGGTGGAATCACTTACTAGATAGCCACATAGCGTTCACATTCATGTTGTGCTTTGGTAGCTGGTCGCGCTACCCCACAATATTCTTAGGCCTTATTTGGTAGGGCTCTTTCGATAGAGCCAAAGTGGATGAGCCACAAAATGGATTCGACTCTTTTTCTATAAAAATAACTCCACACGACTCCTCTTACTAAACCTTTTTGGTATGGCACTCGAAATGAAGTCGAGAAAACTCTAGCAAATATTTAGTAGGTGTTTGAATCTAGGGCTAAAATTTAGTTTTTGTCATAACGGATATCGGGATGCTATTTTTATGAAATAAATATGAGCTAATTACAAAACTAATTACGTAGATAAAGGCTAATTCATGATATAAATTTATTAATGCTAATTAATCCATCATTAGCAATGTCTACTGTAGCACTATATCGTATATAAATTTATTAATGCTATTTGTCTCACAAATTAGCTCAATCTATGTAATTAGTTTTATAAACCAATCTATATTTATAATACTCCTGAATCAAATATTTGATACGGCAGGACTAAAATTTAGTCATAACAATAACTGTCTCGGTAGACAGTTATCTTGTAAGAGCTGGTTGTCGTGTGCGTTCTGCTCTCTTCATCTCTGAAAAAAAGTGATTTTAGAGTTATTCCAAGTTAAGCTTTTTAGATTTTAACCGAGTTTCTAGAAGAACCCGTTAAGATTTTTGGTACAAAATTAATATCATTACATTTATTATAGAATATGCTTATTTTATGATGTGCTCATTATATGTTATAGGTGTTATTTTTCTTTTCTATAAAGTTAGTCAAATCTAACAAGATTTGGCTGATATGGTTCCAGGAATTGATTCTAAAGGAGAGAACCTATGCATATAGGAGGAACAATTAGACGGCACCAATTCCTATCTCCATTCATTTGGTCTAGCAGTACTGTACTTTTTCTGCTTTTAAGAAAGCAAGGTGATGCATCGTCGTTGCTGGGGTTACCACTTACTAGCTACACAGAGAAGTTCAAATCAAAGAAACTAAATATTAAAGATTTCATTACAACCCTCAGATTTTTTCAACGATGTCAGAAAAAAAGAGTTGTAATGAAATTTTTTTTAGGAGCTTTTGACCCAAGTCGTCATGATCTCCTCTTTCAGCTTGCCGAACGAAGGAGCACCTGTCCTTATCCTTGAACAGAATCCCCCACCTCTGCATAATGGATAGAGCAGAGTAGATCACATCATAGGCCGCTTTAAACCTTTTGTAAATTCTCCTCTATCTCGAACAAGATCTTGATATTCCCGTGTTGATAAAACACTAACACTAATATCATTCTCACAGCAGCTAGCAATCCTCAGTGGATCATGAGAGGTACCTCCATTAACCTAGCGCCGCCGCCCATTTGACGCTCGCTCGCTCGCTCTTCCGTGTTCCGTCTTCTTCCTCTTCCTCTTCCTCTCCCAAATCCCATTCCCCAATCCCCAAATCTCAAACCCTCAATCAGATGCTTCAGAGGTAAGCATGCCATTCTTACCAAAGCTACCTCGCTGGGTACGCAGGCTTCTTGCACATTCCAGCCTCGCTTGCTTCCATCCACAGAGCGGCCACAAGTCCACAATCATGCCGCCGCCGCTGCCACCAGAGCTGGGGACGACCTCCTCCGCGAGATATTCCTCCGCCTCCCGCCGGACGACCCGGCCTGCCTCCTCCGCGCCTCCGTCGCCTGCAAGCGCTGGCGCCGCATCATCGTGGCCGACCCCGCCTTCTGCCGGCGCTACCAGGAGCTCCACCGGACGCCATCATCAGTCGCGGGGCTCCTGTTCACCACGGAGGTAGACGCGCCGTACGCGTCCCGCTTCGTCCCCACCAACGCCTTCGGCCGCCCCGCCGCGCGTGACTTCCCGGGGCGGCTCGCGCTCGACTGCCGCCACGGCCGCGTCCTCTTCGTCTCGCCGAGCCCGAGCCTCCGCACCCAGCTCAACTACGACCTCGTCGTGTGGGGACCCCTGACGGACGAGGAGCGCTGCCTGCCCCGGCCCTCGCCCCCACCCACGGTCGTCTGCGGCGGCGGCAACCGCCACATGAACGCCGCGGTGCTCTGCGCCGCCCCCTGCTGCGACCACAGCGAATGCCACGGCGGCCCCTTCCGCGTCGTCTTCGTCTGGAGCCGCAGCTGCGGCGATTCAATTTCACTCCTCACGTCTCTCCGCGTATACTCCTCGGAGACGGGGGATTGGAGCGAGCCCATCTCTGTTATGCATCCTAGCTACATCGCCCTTGACAGGATGCCATGCCCCAGCCTCCTCGTGGGAGACACTCTCTACTTCCGCTTCGCCTTCATGCACGTCTTGGAGTACGAGCTCGACAGGCACAGCTTATCTGTCACCGGCGGACCTCCACGGTCGATGATGTTCGAAACCTGGGCAATTTCGCTCATGTCCATGGAGGACGGCCGGCTGGGATGCATGGACGTGGAGGAGGACGAAGCAGGCTTCCGTCTGCGACTGGTGCCAAGGGAAGCAGCTTCAGACTGTTATGGAGATCCAAAATGGACAAGGGGCAGGGCCATTGAGCTTGAGAAACTGCTACCTCATGGTGCCCTCCCATCTCCACTGTCGGCATCTGATCCCTATATCAGAATTCCAATTGTACAGTTCGTTGGATTTGCGGAGGGCGCTGATGTCGTCTTTGTGAGCATACAGCCGCCTAACGACACTCATCGTTGTGCTGTCTATATGGTTCAATTCAATTCGGGGAGGGCCTGGAAGGTGTTTGACCAATACACTACAGTCATTCCTTATACAAGCTTGTGCATTCCAGGTATGTTATATGTAGCTAAATACCTACTCACTATATCTATGTGTGCTGCTGCATATATGAAGATAATATCAGCGCTCAAGAATGATTTGTCATTGTTGTCTTCTAAACTGCAAGTAATAGTATGTCAGTTTGCAACAATGTCTTCTAGACTGCAAATATTAGTACTACGTCAGTTAGCAACAAGCCTGCATATATGAAGATAATATCCACGCTCAAGAAACATTGTTGATGCCACTGTGGTTGCTTTTGGATTAATAAGTAGTGTTTCTAAAGTTGCCACTGAGGCTTATGGGCAATGCATTCATCACCCTGCTGGTTTTGTTCTCAATTCTGTTTTTGGCATTTCTGCAGTAACTGATGCGTCTTGTACCCTTGAGGGGCCAGGAGATGACGTTTCACAGGCATGACAATCTCAATGCTTGTTCATGGGGTTCTGAATCAACCAGGAAGCATATCTTGATGTTTGCGAGTTGCGTTTCTGATCATTTGTGTAGCTGCTGTGTTGGACACTTAAGTGCATGACTTTCGATTCCTGCCCACCATGCTGTTAGTAGTCAAAACAATATAATGGATACACAGGTGTAGTATGTATCTACCTGAGTTTGCTGCCGTAGATGTCAGGTGTGCATCTGAACTTTCTAAGTCCCATGGTTGACTCCGAGAACAAAAACACTGCAACTGAGAGTGCATCATATGTTGTTGTAAGGTGAGATTATAGTGCCTTCTGTGGACATGTATGCACATGACCTATCGTTTGAGACATGTGGTTGTGTTTGCGTATTCTGGTTGATCCTTTCCATGAACCTGTATCCCCTGTGATTCTATTGTTTTTTTTTTTTCCTCTTTTTGGTTCGATTTCACAATCGTTGTGACATCTCGAATTCTGTATGGATGGTGATTTAGGTTTTTCGGCTTTCAGATTTGTGTCCTATTGGAATCTCATGCTGCCAAGGTAGGGGTTGCTATAAGGTAGGATTGTATAATGCCTGTTGTGCATGACCTACCGTTTGCTCCATTGGTAACAACATTACTGCTAGTAGGTTTCAGACGTGTGGCTGTGTTATATTCTGGCATGGATGTTGCAGATTAAGGTTTTCCAGGTTTCAGCTATGTTTCCTTTTGGAATCTCATGCTGCCTTGGTTACTGAATCCAAACCAAATAGGCAACAAATTAATGATCCGTGAAATGGTTAACCATCAATCTGTTGCACCACCTCAAATCGGCTGTATATGGCTGGTTGGGGCACATAATTAGTCATATAAATTCATAGTCCTTGAATACATACATGATCAATTTCATCGTGAGTTCGTGACCGTGAGCCATGGGATTGGGATCTGCAGCAGTGGAAGCGGGTTCGTACGTGAACAAGGCCGCTCCGCTTGCATCCCTTTATCTGCCTTTTCTGTCATGTTTTGTATTATTGTTCATGCTCAGGTTGGATAGAGGGCACTCTGAACTAAGCACTAAGCATGCTCTTGGTCACTGAAAATCGGCTCTGGCTGAAGTTGAACTTTCATGAGAGCAGATGGAGGCTAATTTGGACGTTCTGAACAACGCTAGCTGTCCATGCCCTTGGAAAGTTGGAACTGACGAACGAACGAACGAACGAATGGCGGAGTTGCGATTTAGCTTAGCAAACACGAACTGCATCGATCGAGTCAGCAGTCTCAATGAAGAGCACCCATAAATAGTGACGCTTGTGTCACGGAAACTCTCTCTCTCACACACACACACGCATGGCACAGGCCGCGCACAGCGCTGCCAACGCCCGTTACTTGGGCTGATATTACGGCTTGGCCCATTCTGTTCCGGTGTATCGAGAGTTGGGCTTCGGGATCCTCCTGCGGCCCGTCATCATTTAGTGTGGCGTTCTCAGGCTTTGTTGTCTCTGACAGCTTGCGATGCAGTTGGGGAGGGGACTGAAGAAGCTTTTCCTTGTGCAGTGTTTTTTTTTTTTAATTTTATATATGATGAGAGAAGCGTTGAATAGACAATAGTGCGTGTGCGGCGGCTATCAAGCACTTCACTGTTTGTTTGGCTGGCTAAGGGCAGTCCCAATGGCCAATTTCTAGGAGTAGTTTCTAAGAGAGAAAAGAGTAATTAATGTCTAATAGAAATCATCTTCCCCAACCCATGGTTTCTATTTTAATGGCCATACAAAGAATAACTTAAATGCAGCACAATAAGGAGATAGATCAACTGTGGCAAATTTTTAGACCAAGCAGTTTATCTCACGTTGACATTGCTTGAACGTTGTTTTGTTCAGTAGAGAATCAAATGGTAAGTGCATAAATATGAACATTATTTTAGATCAGGCAGATATATTCAAAGTTCCTTGTACCTGTAGAACGTATTCTACTGCAGGCCCATTTGATTAAAATGCAGACCCATTTCTCTCTCCCATCGACTCTGCTCTTCTCTTGTTCTGACGCAGAGGAGAAACAAGAGCGCCCGCCGCCGCCAGCAGCCTCAAAGACTGTCACAGCACCATGCCGCTCCACCGCCAACGCCCGCCTCGGCCGCTCGCCATCGCTGCCGCTCCGCCCCAAAGACGCGTTGCGCAAGCCGCCAAGAGTGAAGTGGGGGTGAGCGAAACAGACGGAACGTAGCGCATAAAAAACTAGCAATGGGCGCAAGGAATCCACGCGAGAGGAGGAAGAAACTAACCGAGTCTCCCCCAACGCTATTTCCACCGTTTCTTAGTGCATCGGTACAAGAGTAGACTCGATTTCTTGAGGAGGAAACGGTTTTCTTTTTTTTCTTCTCTCTCATCAATAAATCTAGTGCCACATCAAGAAATCACCGAAATTGCGCAAGATAATTAATATAGATAGAAACTATCATCAATATATCTTTAGGACTGCCCTAAAAACACTGCACACTAATTTGTTGTAAAAGAAAAAATACTACTGCCTGGAAAACTGCAAGAATGCGACGCTCCGCCCTCGCTTGCCCAAGAGCATCGATCGGGCTGGAACACCATGCCGCCGAGGAGTGCGAGCGTCGGCTATGGGCGCGCGTGCGAGGAACGGTAAAAAAAAAAAAAAGTTGTTATTTGCAGTGCATCGTGGGAACCAGAGGTTGTTGGATTGCGTGTGGTGTGAAACGGGAGACCGAGCCGGACGAACAGTAGCAGAGCAGAGCAGCCTGGTGGGGAGTACGAGTACAGTAGTACTACTGGCACTGCAAGTCTGGCATTGGCAGAGGCTGCCCAGAGAGAAGAGCCCAGACCTGTCGTGTCCAGGACCAGTCCAGTAGGAGTAGGCAGGCAGGCGCAGCTGACCTGACCTCGCGTGTCTGACACCATCCATCAATCACTTCCCTGGCTGGCCGAGCCGAGACGACGACAGCCGACTCGGCTCGGGAGGATGGGCCCCGACCAAGAGCCTGCTGCTGCTGCTGCTGTTCGTGGGCCCCGAACCGCCGGCGACGAAGTCTTGTGCGGGGCCCTACTCCTCCTAGACGGACGTGGGTAGCAGGCACAGCAGGCCCACGAGTGGCTTTTTTCTCGTCAAATCAAATCCGTCACAGCGCGGACCAGGCCACGCTGGAGTATTGCCGCCCTGCCCTGCCCTGCACTCGCAGGCCGCAATTACATTACCCACGGGCTCATTACCATCGATAATAACCTCGCGCGTTTGCCGTTTCTGACATGTGTGTTTTCAAACGGGGTGCCCGCCCCCGCCTACAACAACAGCAAGCACAGGGCACATGACACATACGGGACGGGAAACCTCCCTTCGCTTTGCGCCTTTCGCACTTGACTCTCCGCCACTCAACACATTTTCGCGCTTTGTGCTATTTGTCTCCCCATCTGCTTTAGTAGTACTCCTAGTAATTAGTATAGTACCAACTAGCAGCAAGTCCACAGCCCGTTGCAAAAGGCGTCTCCAAAGTTCAGTTCAATTTAGCTAGTAGTATGGTCTAAAATTACTTTGGGAATTGCTTGTTCTGCGCTCAAGCAATTCAGATCCAGGTTAAATCTCAAACGGCTTGGCAGGTTTGTGGCAGACACCTTTAAGGTGATTGTTAAGGTCCTACCCAAACTATGTTATGCGTGCTCTTGTCAAAAAAAAAAAAAAAAAAAAAACAAAAACAAAAACAAAAACTATGATATGCATGCCATCTTCTAGACTTCAACTGTTCTGCTCCCTCCATTCCATCCCATGAGATTTCAACTAC
Organism: Chrysopogon serrulatus; assembly: GCA_015844335.1. Lineage (NCBI taxonomy): Eukaryota > Viridiplantae > Streptophyta > Magnoliopsida > Poales > Poaceae > Chrysopogon > Chrysopogon serrulatus. Next base: position 179,136 of record JADLZL010006361.1, read on the forward strand.
TTTGACGGCTAATTTCTCTTATAATATAGAACGTATCGTAGTAATAACAAATGATTTTCAGAAAAAAAAAATACTTGTAAACACACTTCATCCAATGTAACAATTTTTTCTCCATATAGAACATTTGAAATGATTCGACTAATTGTTGGTCAAATCCTAATATAAATTCTTTCATAGCTTTAATCAAACTTAAAATTACTTGCCTCATTGGAAAATGAGAATTGCATTATTTAGGACGGATGAAGTATATTATTTGTCAACTGATGCGCATAAATCTTTTTTTTAAGCAACATTAGTCTTATATTCATGGGAGAAAGCCAGTTGTACATATTTTTCAGAACAATTCAGTACAAAAGCGTAGTGTAAGTGTACAAAAATCATACTGTCGTATTGGTTCTAATTAAACTACCTTATTCTTGATTAAATTTACAAGGAAGATTATTAACATTTACGACACCAAATAGAGTTATTCTCTATTTGATCCATAGAGCTAGTCGCCCCGTTCGCTTGTCTTATCAGCTGAGCTTATCAGCCGTCTGAATAGTATTTTTCTCTCACAGCAAATCAGCCTGCTTATATGACCAGCCGAACACCCTGAATATCTAGATGCTAATAATTAGCTTCTTTGGATCCAAACAGTTCCAGTTAATTGTTAGCTAGTATCAGACTTAAGAACTATAATATCTAGATTAGCTGGACCAAATCAACTAATAGTTGAATAGCTATTAGCTAGTAGCTATTAGCAGCTAATTCCATAACAAACTATTTCATGGTAAATCTATTAATATTTATGTAGTATCTTTTTAAATATTATTTTTCCACATAAATTTAGTTAAACTTAAAATTATTCCATTTATATGGTAATTAAATTGACACTCTTCACATGATAAGGTGCGAGGCAACAGCTATTACGTGGAATTTAAAATTAGCAATAATCTTTTTCTATAGAAAGCAATAATCCTTCAATCATCTCATCAGACAGTAGAAGGCAGTGACAGTAGAAGGACGAGACGAGGGTGATATTAATCCTTGAATCATCGCGCAACCGGCAACCCCACGCATGGCGTCCAAAGCTCTCCACCACTTTCTCACTCACGTTCTTCATCAAGCGTGAAGGTGAAGCCGAGGCTCGCCATCCTTCCATTCCATCTGCTTGCAGCTTCGTCCTTCCTTCCTCCTCTGTTTTCCCTCCGCTCCCCCGTTCAAACTAGCAGCAGCCAACACCTTGATTCTTCCCACTCCACTCCCCTGTGCCGCGCGCACCCAGTTGACGAGCCGCTCGCATGGCGAAGCTGGCGTCGTCCTCCACGTTCGCGCTGGACTTCCTGCGCCGCCTCCTGTGCGCGCACACCGCCGGCGGCAGTGCCGACGACCGTGCTGGCGCCGCCGCGGCTGCAAGCCACACGTGCACGCCGGAGACGGAGGAGCCGCCGCGGAGCCCCTGCATTGTGGCCCGGCTCATGGGCCTGGACGCGCTGCCGCCCGAGTCGCCGGCGCCGCACGCGCAGCTCCAGTCACAGCTCCAGCGCACACCCCGCTGCGGCGGAGTCGCTCCGCGAGCTCCGCGGAGGGGTCACCGGGCCCCTGGGAGCAGCCGCAGCCGCGGGTGGTCCGCGCGTCCACGTCGCTGCGGGAGAGGCCGGCGTACCTGAGGCAGGAGAGCGACGAGTTCCTGCTCCTCAGCTTCAGCCCCGAGGACCAGGACCCGGACCCGGAGCGGGAGCGCGACGTCAGGGAGGAGCTCGACTTCCTGCTCGCCGCCGCGGACGCCACGAGGCGCGGCGGGAGGGTGGCGACGTCGGACGCGGCGGCCGGGAGTAAGCAGAGGAGGAACGGGCGCTGCCGCCGGCTGCGGTTCGCCGACGACGAGGCGGAGTCGGTGGGCCGCGTCCTCCTCCTCCGCAGGAGGAGGACGTCGGCCGCGGAGTGCGACGTGCACAGCTCCAGCCCGGTGTCCGTGCTGGAGGCGCATGACGAGTCGTCCACCACCACCACCACCACCACCTCGTCTTCCTTGGAAGAGGTGGAGCACGCAGAGCCCTGCTCGGCTACCTCAGGTTCGTCCTTCAACTCTTTGCACGAGATTGCTAGCAAAAAAACTGGATTAGAATCTTTGATGGGCCGTCTGTAGATTCTACTGTAAAAGTTTGTCCAAAAAAAGATGTGCTAATTCATCATATCAAAACTGCAGTTCATTTCCAACGTAGTAAACATAATCAGAAATTCACATGAGAATTGTGGTTCGTCTCCAACACTCTGTCAAGTTTGTAGCATCAAAGTCTGTCAGGGTGGTGGGGACACATCCCTGAATCTCAACTCATTTACAACAACCTGTCAGGCTTGTACAGTCAATTTTGTCAACAATAACTGCCATAAGCATGTTTCTTTGTGGTCCAAGTTGTCCAAGTTTTAGGCTGAACACTACGGACATGGTCCAAAAATTCACCGGGCTCTGCCATAAGCATGTTTCTTTCTGTATAAGTTCTAGCTATTGATGATCTAATAATCAGTCCAAAGTCTCTTAATGAAATACGGGTATGAACCCGCTCACCAAAAAGTCCAAAGTCTCCAAGGCAGTGTAATCCAAGTTTCTGAAACCTCATTTTCATGCTCTGCCCCTGAATGCTGTAAAAGCTTGTGGGACAAAGGGAAAAGATGTTCATGATAGTTACCCTTCCTCACTGAAATCTAGTGCGATGTTCATGATAGTTACCCTTCCTCACTGAAATCTAGTGCTAGCAAACACTTCAGCTAATAGTCACTTGACATGGTCCAAAAATTCGTAAAACGCAAAAGAGAAAGGCATCACAAACCGAGTACGGATCACCATCTGTGTGAACGGCAAACTGCAGTGTTTTATCAATTGTTTGTTTCAGACTTCCAGTCAGATAAATCAGCTAGCATACCGCGAACGAGCTGAGTCTTTCTGCTATTGACTGCACTGTTACTGTATCAACTTAGTGCAGATGAATCTCAGACGATATTGGAACAGCAGAACTCAAGGAGGAAGCTGCACGCAGATTTCGACCACTTCGACAAGCCGTCTCCTGGGAGAAGCTCGTGCCATGTCTCAAGATGCTCAGACAGGGAGAAGAGGAACAGGAGAGTGGTGAACAAAGACGAGGTGATCACACCAGAAGTGTCCAGTATCTGGCAGCCAATTTGCAGGCTGGTTGAGGAAGATCTTAAGAACATGGAATGGCTAGCTCGGGACGGTGGAAACGTCGTTGCCGAGATAGAGTATGGCATCCTTGAGCACCTCATGTGTGAGATGGTGGATGAACTCCCCCGGGGAATGTCTGAAACTGTCCAGCATCCTTTCCCGCTCCGATCCATCTCCAAGAAAAAATTGGGTGGCAAGAATGTTCAGACAAGGCGAGCAATCGGATGCTGCTGAACAAGGTTAGATTGACGTAGTCCTCATTAGCTGTCTTGTCGCAACATGTGTTGTGAAATGTGACAACAGTCTGGTTTACGTTAGTAGACCAAGTCAAGAACTTAAGATCACTGAAACTAGTGAATATGTAAACATAGCAGCAGGCATAGGTAACAGATATTGCTGAACCTGGAGATATCAGGATCTGCACTCTCTGTACTGCCAAGGACTAAGGTCTGAACTCTGAAACTGTACATGATTTTACTCTCTACTTCGACTCCAGGTACTAGCACCTGAATAAACGAATGGTATCTAAGTTAGTTTGAAACAAACTACTGTAAATAATTGTTCTTGTGTCAGGTGAGTGCGGTACATAATTTTTTTTTTTTTGGGGTCAAATCTCAGCTTTGACATACTCCAGTAAACTTAGAAAACAAGTTTTTATGGCAAAATTAACAACCTGTGTGCTGAAATAGACAACCTGTATTTATAGATTTATTTAGATTTAACAAACATAAATCTAAAAAAACTATAACTAAGTTATACATGATCCAATAAGTATGGAATTTTTTACTATAGTTACAGCATATAATAATTAGGCCACCATAAAAATTTCACAATGATTAGACTAGGAGAAACTACAGATATGAATTAATTAAAGAAAAAAGATAGATCTAAAGTTACACCAAAAACAACAAAAACTTTGTAATAACACCGTTGTGACACCAGTCAAGCGCCCCCGAGGGCGTCCTCATAAATTAGCATGAGTTAGGTTAAATTGAGAAAGTTATCGGGCCAAGGCCCATTAGCGTTTTTTGTTAGCCGCCCTATAAAAGGGACGAACCTTTGTTTTGAGACGTTAAGAAAAGTTAGGGTTAATCCCGAAACTCTCGCTCTCTCGCTCTCACTCCCTCGGCTCCTCGCCGCCCACTTGCCGCCGCTGCCATCTGCGCCGCTACCGCCCGCCAGCCGCGGGGCCAGCCCCTCGCGCCGCTCCACCGCCGCCGCCAAGAGCCACCGCCGCCCCCGCCGCCCGCGCCCCCCCCAAAGCACCGCCCCCAACGCCTCCGCCATCGCCGCCGTTCGCCTCACCGTTGTGATTGCCGTGGATTATGCCGTTCAGTTCGCCGTGATTCCCGCTGATTGTCTCGCGGATTATAGTTGTCCCTGCACGGATCGTTATCGATCTGCCCCTCCGGTTCTTGATTTCTCTATTCTAATCCCGGAGAGATTTGGACCCATGACAACCGTATTATATGTTTGTTGCGTAGATCTACTCATGTGAAGTTCAACAAAACTAGATTTTTATTTTATGATTTTTTTCTGTGATTTTACTATGATTTTTTAAGATTCGGTCAAAACAAGTAAAAAAAAACAAAACTGTCTTCAAAACCGCTTATAACTAGGCCATGGATGAAAACGAATGATTTTAAAAGTTCAAGGAGATGATTTATCCGATTTTAGGATTCAGGAGCAAAACATACTTTTGCAAAAATTGAGAAGGTAATATAGACTTTCCAATAGCGAAATGGTGATGCGGTAACAGATAGCAAGTACAATATTGGACACTAAAGTTTCAATAGCATGATATTAAATTAATGTAAATTTGAGTTTATATCAACACTAACGTCATTTTCCTAAAAATTGTTAGAATATTTTAGTTAAATAATTATTACATGTCGTGGTAATGTATTAGGTCACATCATGGAACGGAAATCATGACCCGAATCCGATTTGACGCAAGTCCGGCCCATGATTTGACGCAAGTCCGGCCCATAATGAAATCTACTTTGGTGCACTAGTAATGGTTGGCCATGTCTTGGCTTTGGCGGAAGTCCGTGAGTCTCGGCGTCTAGGGTTTTCCTAGGCGACTCAAGGGTTTAGTCTCGGCGGCGTCCAGGTCATCGTATCCATCCTCCTCCAATCCTCCTCGGTCTCCCCACGTATTGCAGTGGGGATTTGTTTAGTTTCCACCTGAGGTGCTGATCGTCTCCCTGATCGGCGTGCCTTATTCATGTTTCTTTGCCGTGCGTGTCCACAGATCTTAAACCCTAGGTTGCTAACCCGTGCACCCGGAGTCCACATCTTGTGCCTGGAACGTTGCCACTGGTTAGGGTTTTGGAGCAATGGAAGGGGTTGAGGGGATGATGCAGAAGCTGCAGCTGTCGTCGGCGGAGAAGAAGACCATCAAGATCGGGACGGAGATGAGGAGTGTGGGTGGGGAGAGTAATGATCGAGTTCGGCCTCAGGCGATTGCAAAGTTGCTCTCGGAGCGCGGTGTGAGGGCGGAGGTCATTGAGCAGTCAGTGGGCTGGATTTGGTGCCCGGTGAAGGGGATCGAATGCAAGGATCTAGGAGACAATGTCTTCCTGGTCTCCTTCAACCAGGCGGCGGGGAAGAGAAAGGCATTAGACGATGGTCCATGGATGGTTTCCAAGGAGTTGTTGGTGGTGACGGATTTTGACGATTCCAAATCGGTGGATGAATTCGACTTCTCCTTTATTCCAATCTGGATAAGGGTGGAGAGGCTACCGATGGGGCTAATGAACCGTGCCGCCGCAAGGATGATTGGAGATGATGTGGGTGAGTTCATGGATGTTGAGGCAGATGGGGGTGAGCAGGCGATTGGGAGGGTCCCCGGATCAAGATCTGCCTTGATATTCGTAAGCCCCTTCGTCGGGGTATCATGGCTGATCTAGGGGCCGAGAAGGGAGACAGGTGGTGCCCGATATCGTATGAGTTCCTGCTAGATTTTTGCTACATCTGTGGCCTCATTGGCCATGTTGATCGGGTCTGCTCAAGGAAGCTGGGGAAGGATGACCCTATCCCATTCGGCAAGGACCTGCAGTTCATACCACCACGTAGATCCTACAGTGGAGGTGCCCCACGAAACCATGACCAACGTGGAGCCATGGAGTGGGGTGGATCGGGGTCATGGAGGAAGGGTGGATCGGGTAGCTGGGGGAGTGGTGGTAAGTCGAGGTCTGATGGCCTTTCTTGGAAGAAGAACTTAGGGGAGGATGGCGAAAAGGGGAGTAAGGGGAAAGAGGATACAGGTGAGGAGGTTACAAACCCGCTCAAGGAGAAACCAGTTGCCGTCTTGGAAGCCGGTAATACTAAGACGGAGCTGTTTCCCAAGAGGGGTAAGGAGACGCTAGCAGTAATGGTGCATGGGACCGAGCACATGGCCATGCACCGTGAGGAGGTGGAGGAAGATGGGACGAAGGCTGTAGAGGGTGAAAAAGTGCCACGTAAGTTTCAAAGGCTTAAGAGGAATGGAGGGAAGGAGACTGGGGGAAAGCTAAAGGGGGTAATCGAGAATAGGAAGCAGGGTGGGCAGGAGGTGGAGGATATGGAGCTGGATGGTGGGAAGGGGGCGAAGAAAGCAAGGCAGCAGAGGAGTGGGGAGAAGGAGGATGGAGTTGAAACCATTGATGCGGGGCTGTCGGAACAGCCCTGCGGGCCCCAATGAAGATCATAGCTTGGAACTGCCGCGGCCTGGGGAACGGCGCAGCAGTTCATGGCCTTCTGGACGTCCAGAAGGTGGAGGACCCCAACATTCTGTTCTTGTCCGAGACAAAAATGGATGAGAGCAGGATAAGTGGTTTGAGATGGAAGCTCGGTCTGGCGAACATGGTGGTGAAAGATTGCAATGGGAAGAGTGGTGGTCTTGCAATCTTCTGGAAGAGGGAGATCAACCTCCACGTGAGGGGCATCTGACGTTTGTATATAGACGCAGATGTCACAGAGGCGGACGGTTTTGTGTGGCATCTCACTGGGTTCTATGGTGAGCTGGCTGCATGGATAGGTTTCGCGAAGGAGGGAGGGCAGCCTAGGAGCCAGGGCTGCATGGATAGGTTTCGCGAAGCCTTGGAAGAATGCGAGCTGGTGGATCTAGGGTTTGAGGGGGACCTGTTCACCTGGCGCAACAATAGCCATGAGGCTGCACATTACATTCGTGAATGGCTCGACAGGGCAGTTGCGAGTGAGGAATGGATGGGGAGATTTCCACTACACCGGTGGTCAATGGTGAGCCACGGCATTCTGATCACCGACCCATTGTGGTGACCACCGACTCACCGAGCAGTGGTGAAGGTGGTGGTGGAGGTGGGCAGGTTTTCCGGTTTGAAGCAAGCTGGGTGGAGGAGGAACAATGTGGGGTGATTGTTGAAAATGCATGGAAGACGTCTATGCAGGCATTGGGGGACTCTGTAGTAGGCGCTGTCAGGCGTGTAGCACAGGAGCTTGGTGACTGGGAGAGGAATGTGTTGGGGGAGCTGGAGAAAGGAATAAAAAAGGCAAAAAAAAATCGTTGGAGGCCTGTAGGAGGGGAGGAATTAGTAGTGAGTCGGTAAGAAAGGAGGAGTTGCTTAGATTTAAACTAGAAAATTTGGAGGAAAAGAAGAATATGTACTGGCGACAGCGAGCGAAAGTTCACTTGCTGCAAAAGGGTGACCGCAATACAAGGTTCTTCCACCAATATGCCACTGAAAGAAGGAGGAGGAGTAGAATTAATAAGCTGGTGTCGGAGGGTGGTGCAGCAGTGAGTGGAGGCGAGGAGATAAAAAATATGATCTCTAACTTTTATAAAGAATTGTTTACCGGCAATGCAGGAACAAGAATGGAGGAGCTATTGCAGCATATCCAGCCGAAGGTTACTGATGAGATGAATGGCGTACTCCTCTGGCCCTTCTCTGCCGAGGAGATTAAAGCAGCGCTAGATGCAATTGGGGATCTCAAAGCGCCTGGGGCCGATGGTATGACCTCTTTGTTTTATAAAAGGTATTGGGAGACGGTGGGTATGGATGTGACTCGAGAAGTACTGAAGTTTCTGAATGGTGAAGCGATGCCAGCTGCATGGAATGAAACCATTGTTGTTCTCATCCCGAAGGTCACTCATCCAGATAAATTGAAGGACTTGAGGCCCATTAGCCTGTGCAATGTGTTATACAAAATAGCATCCAAGGTACTTTCAAATCGTCTGAAGCTGATTCTCCCTGATATCATATCACCAAACCAAAGTGCCTTCGTTCCTGGTCGTCTCATTACTGACAACGTGTTGGTGACATATGAGTTGACACACTATCTACAGAACAAGAGAAGAGGTGGAGATTGCTCTGCTGCACTGAAGCTGGACATGAGTAAGGCTTATGATAGAGTGGAGTGGTCTTTCCTAGAAAAAATGATGCAGAGAATGGGCTTGGACAACCGATGGATCAGTCTGATCATGCAGTGCATTTCCACCGTGTCCTACAAAATCAAAGTGAATGAAGAGCTGACTGAAGAAATCACACCTTCCCGCGGGTTATGTCAAGGAGACCCTTTGTCCCCGTATTTGTTCCTCATTTGCGCAGAAGGGTTCTTAGCACTGTTAGATGCAGAAGAGAGGGCGGGAAACCTGGAAGGAATCACTATATGTGAAGGTGCACCGAGTATTACTCACTTGCTGTTCGCAGATGATTCGCTGCTACTCCTGAAAGCCAATGAAAGGAGTGCAGGTCACCTGCGACATGTCCTGCAACTATATGAGGAATGCTCGGGGCAGATGATAAACAAAGAAAAGTCCTTAGTTTTGTTCAGCAAAAATTGTGGACACGCTACGAAACATGAGTTCATGAGTGCAATGGAGTTGACACAAGAAGCATAGAGCGAGAGGTACCTAGGGCTGCTGGTGTATATGGGTAGGAGCCGAGCGAAAAGGTTTGCATATTTGAAAGATAGAGTCTAAAAACGTATTCAGGGCTGGAAGGAGCGGCTGTTGTCGAAAGCTGGGAAAGAAACTCTGATCAAGGCCGTTGCCCAAGCAATACCAAGTTATGCGATGTCGTGCTTCGATCTCACTAAATCATTATGCGATGAGATTAGCAGGATGATCTGCAGATTTTGGTGGGCTCAACAAGATAATGAGAAGAAGATGCACTGGATATCATGGCAAACTCTGTCGTGTAGGAAAGAAAAAGGGGCCTCGGTTATAGGGATCTCCACTTGTTCAACCTTGCGATGCTTGCAAGGCAATGCTGGCGCCTGGTTCAGTCCCCTGATACATTGTGTGACCGGCTCCTGAAGGCTAAATATTTCCCTGATGGGAACATCTGGGCTGCAACTGAGGGGCCGGGGATATCATACACATGGTGCGCCTCCGGTGAGGGGTCTGCGTGCAATGGAGAATGGAATCATATGGAGGATTGGAGATGGCACAAGCGTGCGTATTTGGGAGGACCCATGGCTTCCATCAGGCAACACAAGACGACCCAGAACACCGCGTGGAGCTATTGTTGACGGTGGATAACGTCAATATTTATTAGAACTTTAGACATGAAAGGATACATGAATACACACTAGTCTAGGGTTTTAACTGACAATTTCTACGAGTTTTGCATATTCTATATTTTTCAGGGATTATTCCAGAAAAGCATAAAAGAGGGATTAGAGTGCATAATTATCACGAAACTTATCTGCGTCGAAAAACATCGTCATCGGACTCAGGAAACATCTAGAAGACACCCGGGGCAGTGGGACCCGCAGGGGCCTCCAGGTGGGGCCGGCCGGCCCCACCCCGGCGCCGGATCGGCGCCTTAGGTCAAGCGGCGGCGGCCCCTTACGGAGTCTTCCTCCCACGCTTCCTTGGAAGTCAAGCAAAGCATCCCTACGTTGATTTAAGGTCGGTTTGATCTGACGGTGCACACAACATGAAGACGCGGATCGATGATGTGGCGGTTCCTTGCCCCCTACTCCACCTCGGCCTATATAATGACGCCCCAAGGCCCCTCCTAGAGGCATTCTACACCCCGGTGCTTCATATTCTCTACATAATTAGGGTTAGGGTCCCTCTAGTTGATCTAGTTCTAGTTCATCTAGTTCTAGTTTATTTAGTTGTAGCAATTAGGAGAGACTAGTTCTTCTAAATCTAGTCTTGTTTAGATTAGTAAGAGAGATAGAGTAGAGGAGTAGAGTTCTGGAGGAGTTCCGGCCTGTCGGTGCTTCTTCGTGGCTGTATTATTCTAGATTCAGCTCCATCGTCCGGAGCTGCGTTCTGAGGTACTTTTGTATTCATCATTCCGATTCAAATAAGCAGTTGTTCTTATTTGTTCTTATTTTCACAGCTCATATTGAGTGCTTTGATCTTGGTCATTACTTAGTTGAAATAGTATTTCATAGTGTAGGCGTGGTGCCTAGGCTAGGTTTACTTGTGGATGTCCCCTGATTAGCCGGATAGTGGTAGTCCATGTAGGTGACAGCTGCGTTGGTTCCTCTGTAGTCCACTTTCCGTTGATAGGACTGATAGGCTTATAGGTTCTTGGTAGGAGATTACTCTGTTTCTTCTCCTATTCGGATTACTTGCCCAGTTAAAACGTTATTATACAAAGCTTACCGGTTGTTAGAACTAGAGTTCAATAGCTATTTCCTCTTTCTTGATATTATCTAGCTTAATTGTAGGGTTAAGTCTATATACTTTGTCATCATCACAACTGTTCCCTGTGGATACGATATTTAAAACCTCCGGGTAAGATGTGACACTGGTATGATATCTGTGCGCTTGCGGATAATCCTACTTAAAACTTATTTAATGGAGTACAGTTAATTTACACCAACAGCAATCCTGCTGAATAAAGTCTCTGAACTGATCGATCCGTATACAGGCTCCTGGGATGAGCAGATGGTGAAGGATTTATTTTGGGAGGAGGATGTGATTAATATTTTGGCAACACCTGTGCACATTGATCATGATGATTGGGTGGCCTGGCACTTCGATCAGAAAGGCACATTCTCTGTCAAATCTGCTTACCATGTTCTGGAAGATAATACTGAGCTCTCGAGGGTGCGTCAGCAGGGGGAGTCATCATCCCAGCTTACTAATAGAGGTCGTCGGCAGATATGGCAGAAAATCTGGAAATTGCCAGGGCCCCCAAAATTGAAGCAGTTCCTATGGAGAGTAGCACACAACAGCTTGGCCTTCAAGTTGAACATCAAGAGAAAAGGGATTCAGCTAGACGCCAGATGCCCAGTGTGCTTCCGCTTTGATGAGGATGGGGCTCACTGTTTTCTGAGGTGCAAAGCAGTTCGGCAGTGTTGGCGGGAACTCAGTCTTGAAACGTTTAGAAACCAGCTGCTGCAGGCCCATTCAGCGAATAGCTTTGTCCAAGTCATTCTGTCGCTGAAGCTAGATATTTGTTTAAGGGTGGTGGCCCTGCTGTGGCGCTGGTGGGATGTTCGGAACAAAACCAACGCTGGGGAGCTGATGCCCACATGCCACGCTACGGTATGCTCCGTTATACAACTGGCTAGTGACATCCAGGAAACTGAACTAACAAGTAAAAGACAGGCTAAAACAAGTGTTCAGAGATGGTCTCCACCGCCACTGGACATTCTGAAGATAAACTTCGATGGCGCTTTCAAGCAAGAATCTATGAAGGGTGCGTGGGGATTTATCATCCGTAACCATGAAGGATCAGCTGTGTTAGCGGGCGCTGGAAATTTGGGTGCTGTGCATGGGGCTCTGATAGTTGAAGCAATGGCCTGCAAACAAGCACTGGAAGCTGCAGAGCACTTTGGCATGTCTCAAGTCATGATCGAGACGGACTCCACACAATTGAAGGAGGCTATTACCTCGTCGGCGAGCGACTTAGCCATCGGGGGTGGAATTTTTAGAGATATCCGCGTTCTGATAGATGATAGTTTCAGGTGCAATAGCATTGCTCATGTACCAAGAACTTGTAACTCGTCTGCGCACGAGCTGGCTAGTATGAGTATGAGTTGGGACCCGGTTCAGTTCATCATTTGGACGGACCCCCTCCCGGAGATTGTAACCAGTTTAGCTGCTCGCGATTTGGCTGAGCATGCGTCCAGCAATACAAGGCCATAGAGCCTGCCTTAGTATCAAAAAAAAAAATGGTTGGCCATGTCTTTCCTCCTTTGCTCTATCTATCTACTCCCCTTGATCTCAAAAAAGAGTACTCCCAATGATAAGACATTTAATTTTTTGATCTCAAATTTGACCACTCATACTATTAAAAAATTTATGTAAAATATTAAATTTTTTATGTGGCTTGCTTTATTAATAATTTTTTTAAGAATGGTTTAAATTTGACGATGTTTGCAATTTTTAAAAATAGGATAAATGGTCAAACTTAGGATAAAAAAATCAAATGCTTATAATTTGAAACGGTACAGTTCTAGATACGAGACTCAAATGGAGGAAGTACATGTATTCCAACTCCGGCCAGGGTTGTGTTGTGCTTCATGCAGGCCAAAGCTGCATGGGGATCTAGAATCAGTGGGAGAAAAAGATGAAACTCAAAAGTTGGATGGCGCGCGAAAAAGGAGTTCGATTTTTTCTTCGATGCACGACCCAAAAGGCCAAGCCAAGCCCATGACCGAGTCCACCAGCCCACAGTGCGCGGCGTCTGTTTCCCCTTCCCTGAATCGCTGTGGGCTACGAGGCTACGGCGGCGCCGACGACTGCGACGGCGTGCGTACCGGCGAGAGCGCAGGGCGTGCTGCCCCTGCGACCGCGATGCGAGCGGCGGCCGGCAAGCAGGCTCCACACGGCCATCGAGCTGTGACGCCACGGCGCAGGGAGGGAGAGGGCAAAACGGATTCGAATGGCCAAATCGGGAGGTACAGATTACTTCGCCATACTTTTTTTTCCCCCTGTCCTCCGTACCCCGGCCATCATCAAAGTCAAAGGATGAATGGATGATGTTTAGGACAACAGATTGCACTGCCGGCGTGTAGGCTGATTGACCAGTAGGGAGTATATGCATAAGTAGTTGCTGTCGGCGTGTCAATTGTGCATAGCATAGTACATACCCACTCTCAAACAAATGCTTCGAGTTCCAGGCATAGATACAGAATGCAAAATGGGAAATTAGCTTTACTATTGTGTAGCAAAAACACCAAATTTAAGTTGTACCTGAGGTAGGACTGCTAGCGAAACAAAAATAGAGGGATGGGGAACATGAATGTCTGATGGTTGCAGTGGAATCATGGCTCATCCCGGATGCGAGCGGCGGCCGGCAAGCAGGCTCCACACGGCCATCGAGCTGTGACGCCACGGCGCAGGGAGGGAGAGGGCAAAACGGATTCGAATGGCCAAATCGAGAGGTACAGATTACTTCGCCATACTTTTTTCCCCCTGTCCTCCGTACCCCGGCCATCATCAAAGTCAAAGGATGAATGGATGATGTTTAGGACAACAGATTGCACTGCTGGCGTGTAGGCTAATTGACCAGTAGGGATTATATGCATAAGTAGTTGCTGTCGGTGTGTCAATTGTGCATAGCATAGTACATACTTCCACTCTCAAACAAATGCTTCGAGTTCCAGGCGTAGATACAGAATGCAAAATGGGAAATTAGCTTTACTATTTTGTAGCAAAAACACCAAATTTAAGTTGTACCTGAGGTAGGACTGCTAGCGAAACAAAAATAGAGGGATGGGGAACATGAATGTCTGATGGTTGCAGTGGAATCATGGCTCATCCCGGATGCAAGCGGCGGCCGGCAAGCAGGCTCCACACGGCCATCGAGCTGTGACGCGCCACGGCGCAGGGAGGGAGAGGGCAAAACGGATTCGAATGGCCAAATCGAGAGGTACAGATTACTTCGCCATACTTTTTTCCCCCTGTCCTCCGTACCCCGGCCATCATCAAAGTCAAAGGATGAATGGATGATGTTTAGGACAACAGATTGCACTGCCGGCGTGTAGGCTAATTGACCAGTAGGGATTATATGCATAAGTAGTTGCTGTTGGCGTGTCAATTGTGCATAGCATAGTACATACTTCCACTCTCAAACAAATGTTTCGAGTTCCAGGCATAGATACAGAATGCAAAATAGGAAATTAGCTTTACTATTTTGTAGCAAAAACACCAAATTTAAGTTGTACCTGAGGTAGGACTGCTAGCGAAACAAAAATAGAGGGATGGGGAACATGAATATCTGATGGTTGCAGTGGAATCATGGCTCATCCCGGAATAGATAGAGAGGATGTGTTACAAAATGTAAAGGAAGAAAAAAACATGATACGAAAACAAGCAAACACAAAGAAAACAATTCAGGTTCTTATAGTTTCTTTGGCAAGTGGCAGTAGCACGAATAAATAATAATAAAGGGGGATGAAGGCAGCCAAAGCCACAATAAGAGAAAATATCAGGCAGCCGAAGTCACAATAAAAGAAATACACAGGTAGTCGAAGCCACAATAAGAGAAATATACAGGGCACACAGACACATACTATTTTTCATTATTACAAATAAATGAAAGAAGCAAGCATGATTTGGGAGCTTGGCTTGGCTACTAGCAGAGAAACAAAAGCCATCATGCGTGGAAAATAGCTGCAGCCTCATGCTAACTCAGCACCAATCGTGAGGTTGCTCCGGCTTCAAGACAGGTTTTGCAGGATGCTCGGATAGTTGCTGCTTCAGCCGCTCCCAGAATGAGTTACTGTAGGGGCCCTTCAGCCACACTTCCTTGAGCTTATCTAGATGCTCTAGCCCAGAAATCCGCAAGGATGACCCACTAGAGAAGTGAACCACAAGCAGCTCAACAAAGCGCGTTATGTAATCATTTGTAAAAGTCACCTGTAACCTGGAGGTGCAGTCGATCTTGAAGACCTGGAATGGTTTGTCCCAGTAGCGATAGCGACGAGAGTCCTCTGGAGCCCCAAAAGTGACGTGATCCATTTCAACTGCCTTGACACTGATACGACCGTGGATAGTTTGAGTTGGCAATTGCTCATAGAAACATGTGTCCTGTTGCTTTGATATGGTCATCTCAAGATCAACCTTACTGAGACGATCAAGCTGCTTCATCCAGGTGGGCAATTTGTGGACATGCCCATACATCTTCAGGCTCTTCAGGTACCTAGGTGGCTCGGAGATGTCATCCAGACAGCAAAACCCGCCGTCCTGATCCTTTTCAAGTCGCACTGCCAGGGACTCCAGATGGGCATGACCTGAAATGGCAGAAAACAACTCCTTATAGTTTTCCTTGCTGATGCCAGACACCCTGAGCTTACGCAGTTGGGTGAGCTTCTTGAGTTCTTTAGAGATAGCCTTCCTGCCTGCACCACTGACATTGACAACACCAAGGGTTTGTAAAGCCGTTAGCTTCCCAATCCTTGCAGGGACCTTGATGCTGCCATTATGAGCCCCAGCTTGCCGGCATCTGTGGAACTTTTTGGCCAAACAGCAGCTGGATACCAACTGACATGCCCTGCCGCTCCCTGGTGTTGGTGGTGTTGATGTCCCAATCTCATCTGCTGCTGGTAATTGTTGGCTCTTGACGGTGCCGTCACTTGTTGCTGCTTCTGTTGGGCTTGTCAGATCCCATGATTCAGTGGTACCAGCATTGATGTATTGCAGCTTCTCTAGCTTGATGATAACATGTGGCAACACAAGTATGGAAGTGTATCTGATATCCAGAGTATGAAGCTGCCTCAGGCTACCCAGTGAATCTGGCAGACGTGTGATCTCCCTGCATCCTTGCAGGGAGAGGAATTTAAGCCGATGCAGTAGCTTCACAATTTGCTCAAGGTCATCATCTGTCACACCTGACGAGTTCTCCAGATCCAGCACCCGAAGCAACCTCATGTTGTTACTGGCAGAGACGAAGAATGATCTCCACTCCCCAGACACTGTCAGAGACCGAAGCCGTGAGAAGTTGATGTTCTCAAAGACAATCTTGTCTCTGTCCCAGCTGCTTCTTATAGTCAGATGTTGTCCTGCGCGTTGCGAGTTCACGCTGCATTTCCCTTTCAGCGTGAAAATAAGATTACCTTCCATTGGCCTTGAGACGAGGTATTCACGGAAGAAGCCGTTGAGTTCCAGGATCTTGTGTGGTGTATGCTTGATCTGGATTATGCTCAAGTTGATGAGCTCGGACAACAACATATCCCCCGCCTCCTCTACGGTTGTAGAAGCTTTGCCCCTGCAGTAACCCTCTGCAATCCACCGCCTTAGCAAACGCCTCCTTCTGATGTTGCGGTCTACTGGAAAGACTGACAGATAGAAGATGCATGGCTTCAGTGTATCTGAGAAAGCATAATCAAAATAGTACTTCATCCAAGAAAACAGACCCCTAAGCCTAAAGAATCCTTGGTCGTTGCTCTCCAAACTGCCCATGAAGTCATCATTTATACGCTTCAATTGATTTATAACCTCTGGTTGATCTTTTTGATCTTTGGATGGCCTGCAGTATTCTCCTATAGCAGATATCACTTTTGGGATCCCACCGCACTTGGACAAGATACGTTTTGAAAGTTCCCTCTTATCCCCAGCCAGTTGCTTATTCTTCCACACAAGCTGCAATTCAGAAATTAAACGCTTCTTTAAATATGTACAGGTTCAATCTTGAAGTGATGATAGCTTCGATATTGAAATTACTTAGAGAATTTATGCTAACTTCATTTTTTTAGCAAGTATAATAATCTCCAGGATCGTATAAGCATAGTATGGTCCTGACCTCAACATCCAAACTTAAGTGGTGCATATAAATAATGATAGCTATCTTACTATTACTAATTGGGGGCTTCAACATTAATCCTCACAAAACACGCTAGAAAAAGACAAATCCTTAAAATTCTCAGAAAAACAAAAACACGTGGCAGCCAATTTGGTAGGTTCTAATCATCATTCATAGCATTGGAACTATCTTATTTTTGCACTAAACTATACTCTTTTATTATGCTAATAATGGAACTTTAATCTACTCCGTACCAAATTTATTAGATTCTGAATAATACTAAATGCAATTGAACATTTAATGAGCACTTTAAGTGAATACTAATTACTACCAAATGTAGGAAACAATGCCTTAATTTAGAAAATGAGCATGCCTGGATTAGGATGGAAGTAAACAACTCACCTCCATGAAGAGATTATGGGCTTCCTCAGCTTGAAAGGCTTTGATGTTGACCCTTAGTTCTTCGTCAACTTGACAATGCCTGGCCACCTTTGCTTCATTTGTAATGACAACAATACAACCATCAACACGTCTGGGGAAGAAGGCCTGCTTTATCATGTCCCATTCATCCGTGGACTCTAGGCCATCAATAACAACAAAATATTTCTCTCGGCGCAGAAGCTTGCGGCACTCTTCATATAGGTCTTGGCCTTGCAGGATACCAAGTGCCACAGCTTCCATGGCTTGGAGGTCATCTGAGCGGAAATCCACCAGCAAGCGCCAAGAGAATGTCATCAAACTGAATGGATGTGGTACATTGACCCAGCTGAACGCAGTGAATTCATTCTCTTCATTTCGAATGTTCAACCATATAGGTTGGCTGTTGACTGTGAACAGCTGCCCCCATGAACGAAGCATATGATGGTAGTAGCTTGTTCTGACCAGATATGACTTGCCAACACCAGCAACACCCCAAACTGACACAACTCCAGGATCTTGTAGAAGCATGGAAAAGCTTAAAGCCAGTCCTTGATGGCTCTCAACAATTTTAGCTGTCTTGGTCCAGTTACGTGCCTTTTCCTTTCTGGTGGAAAAAATCTGGAGAGTTTAATTAGAAGATTAGAATGGATTCGTGTATATAAAACTCCCTCTAATCCATTTCAAATTGTAACTTTTTTTCTAGATATGTAGCTTGCACCGTGTGTCTAGACATAATGTATATATATATATATATATATATATATATATATATATATAGGATAAATTTTCTGTACTCCCTAAGAGTAGTTACTCCCTCCTCTAACCACGTCCATATACACCTGCCTCCTCGCGTTTGACCGGTGGAATTGTGTTTAGCGGGTTAGCAAGCACACCCGTTTAGCATGTATACGATCCTAAAATTTAGGATCCTATGTTGCACTTGCACCGTATATTTTTATATATTATCACCCACCACGCCACGCATTTCTCTCACCGGATTTCTCTCCTCTCTATTTTTGAATCTCACGCATGATGGCGGCGGCGCCCTGCCCGGATTGAACCATTCCAGTGGTGATGGTGGCCGTGGAACCCCTCGGCGTGGCCGCCCGGCTGCGGTGGCTCCATGTGGCGGCGACTTCCCCTTCCCCTGCTTGGCGCTCCCGTCGGCTACGTCCATCGGTGGCGGCACGACTTCTCCTTTCCTCGCGTCCAGCCACGAGCGGCGTGCGAACCCACCTCATGCGGATGCGGCCCGGCGGCGGTGCGGCTCGCCCCACACGCACGCGACTGATCTCCCGTCGGCGACGTGGTCCAGTGTGCTCAGATGGCGGCCCCAGCGCTGGAGCGACTTCGCCTCGTGTGGATGCCGACCTTGATGGCGGCCAGGGACGGAGGGAGGCAGGGCGCCGCCCGACCTACGGTACTAAATGCAGCAGAAGCAGGGTGCGTGACCACAGGCTGTGCTGCACGCGTTCCTCTCTTCTCTCCGACGTGAATGTTTTGTATATGTAGTCTCATTGTTTGTTTTGTATATCTCCGTACGTGAATATATGCAGATCCGCCGCGATGCTATCCTTCGATCTGAGATTTTGGAAACACTGTTCATTGATGCAGTCCAGGTATAGTAGATTGAATCGCACTTCGTTGTTCCTAATATGAGCTTGTTTATCTCTTATCTTATTCTCCTCGTAGCATTGATTCCATCTTGTTATCTCACTTCCGCTTCATCAATTCCTCTACTCCAGTGATGGCGTTCCTCTGCTCTGATCTTAGATGTTGTCTCTTTTTTTTTTATCTTGGGAGATGGGAGTTCGAGAGAAAGTACCGCTAGCATTCATTTGGCAACATCCGCACCTCTCCTCGGCGAGCAGACGTTCGGCGGCGGCCAGGCCGGCACGTATGCCTTTCCACCTCTGCCTTGCATGCATGCATATATACTGATATTTTGATTCTATTTATCTGATCGATCTTGAATACAAATCACCAACAAGCAGCACAGGGCATCTCTTTCCTTGGTTACATCGCCAACGTACGTTACACATCACCATGACTGGCCGGAGACGAGTTGAAGCCAAGCAACGGCAAGATGGAGGAGATTATGATCAGGGAGATACATGGCAGCAGCAATTAGTCAGAGTACAAGATTGATGGAAGTTACCTCTCAGTGGCAAGCATCTACGAACAAATATTGGTGTAATTTTGTCAAAGTATCTAGAAGTACTCTCTTCTCAGAAATAGTATGAGTACATACTCATGTTTTTTTTTTTTTTTTTTTTTTTTGAGGGGATATGCATATCTCCATACTTGATGTATGCACATATACGTCTAGACTGATGGAAATTACCTCTCTCAGCGGCAAGCATCTACGAACAAATCATATTGGTGTAATTTTGTCAAGAAAAGTATATATAAGTACTCCCAGCTCATTGAAGTATGCACTTATATTTTATTCTCAGAAATAGTATGAGTACATGCTCATGCTGTTTTGCATATCTCCATACTTGATGTATGGACATATACGCCTCTTTATTTAAGTATGCACTTATACTATCTACATCTTAGTGTATGTATGCATACTAGGTTTGTTTAAGTATATGCACTTATACTATCTAAATCTCGGTGCATGTATGCAGACTAGCTTTTTAGTTGAAGTACGTATTTATACTCTATATATCAAAAGCGAAGAATTAAGTATGTGTTTATACTCTGTATATAGGATACACGTCAAACATATATATACCCAACCGGTCAATCGTATACGTCAAATCAAAAGCAATTATCCGTGTTTTACGAAAAATTATAAGCATGCATCTCCTACTTTTTCTGATATACATACGTATATGGGCAACCTCGGACTCTCAACCCAACCGTTTAGCTACACAACCCGTTAGCTTCTCCTAATTGACCGGAACCTGAACGATGTGCATACTCCAGGGATAGGAGTAACTACTCCTAGGAGTACAGAAAACTCACCCTATATATATATATATATATATATATATATATATATATATATATATATATATATATATATATATATATATACACACACACACACGTAGCAAAAGTTATATACATCTAAAAAGGCCTCATTATTAGAATGACAGGCAGGCAACTTATTTACCTCGGCCATGCTGCCTTCTTCTAGATTGTCTTCGATGTTGATCGCTTGACCTTGATCTGCACAATGTTTGGCCACTTTTGCTTCATTTGTAATGACAATGATGCATCCCTATCGGCTCAGACAAGAAGTTATTTTTGAACAAGTCCCAGCCCCTTGTGGACCGCAGACCGTCAATAACAACAAGGCAGGCCTTTTCACGCAGAAAATTACAACATTTTTTAATTAAGACTGCCTCTTCTATAGCATCGACTGTCTCATTATCACGCTTGGTTTCATCATTGTATATTGAACCACCAGATGAGCGTAGATCGAGATATAACTGCCGAGATATGAGCTTCAAATCAAACCAATAATCCGGGACGTGGACCCATCCATACGTGTCAAATTTCAATTTCACTCCATTGTGGTGATCTTCTTCCTGCTTATTATTATGCATTATGCTGTGGTAAACTTGGTCAATGAGAATAGATTTGGTGCGTGAGCTATCCCACACGGAGATGACACTTGGACATGTTATTTTCTGTATAAATTTGTCGACATCAATGGGACTCTCATGTGCCTGCAAGTAATAAGAACGTAACCAAAGGGTTGATCTCATATATGCATAGCAAAGAAAGTAAATCTGCAAGAAGCACATGATTTTGCCTGAATTAAGAGCAGTTAACATCAAGCACCTCCAAAATTCACATGAATACATGATGCATCGTGAATTTAATTTGTACATCCCACATAACATAAATAAAATACGTGGCTATACAAAACATGTTATAATGGTCCAACTCAAATAAAAGTATGGCAATGCATTATATGCTCAAAGTTCTACAAATCTCTCCCCACCCCGCCCACTCGACCCACACAACAAAAAAAGACGTGGGCATGTGGAATATTTTTCTTTCCTTTTTCCATATGTCCAATATTGATTTCCAAAAATGGATGCACATGGACTATTCAAAACCTATTATCTCACTTCTTTTTTTTATCTCACAAAGTACACTCAGTTAGTTTTTATAGCATGCCTTTTCTTGTTACTGGAACTGTTTTGATAATTCTTAGAATAATGAACACGTGTTTTTTGCATAGTAAATTTCATGGAACCCAATCTTTGGGAAGAGGTAACATATATAAATCTCCAATCCTTAGTAATAAACCCATACCCAACTATTAATAATTGTTGGAGACTTTTTTTGGGGTGGGTTGGGTGGGGGGCATCAACGTTAATCCTCAGAAAGCACACTAGGGGGGAAAATATAAATTGAAGTAAACCCATTATCTTCATCTAAGTTACACATTATATGCCATTATGAAAAAATGATCTAGAGTAACCTTTGCAGTAAGAAAGTAATCTAAAATGATCCACATTAATCTTTGTGGAACCTGTGAAAGAAAAAAGATACCATAAATGAATTCTTAAAGAAACAAAAACGTTGGGCCATCAATTTGTTGGGATCTAATCATTATTCACCACAATAATAGTTATTGGATCCAGTTTTTCATAAAAGGTTACCCAACCTCCACCATTACAAAAACAATTACATTAAATTTTTTAATAAAAATTACCCCAAATATTTGAATCTAAGTTACCCACCCATGCCATTCACTAAACTCAAACTAAAATATCCGCTCAATTTTGTATCTAAACTACATATGTAGTCATGAAAACAACAACCATAATTAAGCATACATATGCTTTTCTAAATTACATGCATCTGGTACAATTAGTATAGAAAAGGAAATATATCAAAACAAACATATATGTGTGCCACCATGCAGATCTAGCACAAATGCATGAATATATAGGACCCATTTTTCTTAGTCCTAGGTATAGCTACTCCATGTGTGTGTATCAGCATTTATGGTGTATATAGTCCGAGGAAGTGTATTTCTACAAAGTTACTAGACAATTCAGGATCATGTATATGTCAAGTATGCTAGTATACATAGAATATGTGGTTATACTTATTTTATGTACTACTATGATGGTATTATAACATTATACTAAAAAAATGGGTTCCTTTGAAATTTTTTTCATGTACTAAGATTTAGTAGTAGCTTAAAATAAGTATATAAATATCCATAAAACTGATAAATGAGTATGCATACTACCTCCGTCCCTGAATACTGCAACTCCTAGAATCCGTGTCAGTCAAACTTTTTTAATTTTGACCAATTTTATAGAAAAAACATCAATATCTATGACATAAAATATATATCTTATGAAAATACATTATATGATAAATCTAATGGTACTAATTTGGTACCATATATCTTAGTGTTTTTTCTAAAAATTTGGTCAAAGTTCAAAAAATTTGACTTAAGACAACTCAGAAGTTGCAGTATTTAGGGACAGAGGGAGTACATACATAAGTTGGTTTATTATTTAATACTTTTAATTATAGAAAATGTTGCATTAAAGAATTTTACCAAAGAAATTGAATTTTTTAATTCTATTAATATCCAATTAGCCATACATTATATAAGTTATAAATTTAGATAAATCAATACAATTTTTATTGCACATGTCTATATAGATATCTTAATTGGAAACAATCTTTTCATTAGGAACTCTGTCCTAGGACGTAACATTCTGGCCCAGGGCTTAATAGAAATAATTGGATACTCATATCAACAAGTTGCAACTTTTTTTTGAAGTCCATTTCCAAAGAACTTTAAAGTTAAGCGTGCTTGCCTGGAGAAATTTAGAGATGGGTGACTGACCGGAAAGTTCTTACCGGGTGCGCACGAGTGAGGACAAAACGTGTAGAAAAGACTGGTATTGGTCAGTGAGGGCAGTCTATGTCCTAGAAAAGCTACCAGATGTATGCGGGCCCAGCCTTGAGGAGGCGGGACGTTACATAGTGGTATCAGAGTCGACTCTCACGGTTTCACGGTCGTATGTGTCGCAGTTACTCAGGCATGGTGTGCATAGCTGGTGTGGACCCAGAGTGGTCACACAGCATGCCACATGCGCTAGCACTGGATACACGGACATGGCCAAGAGAGGACGTTCCTGACTTGGGGTTGACCGACGAGGACGTCGTCGGTCTCTCAAGAGGGTGAGGATGTAACGTACGCATGGCTAGTGTGGACCCAGAATGGTCAAACAGTATGCCAGATGCGCTAGCGCTGGACACACGGATATGGCCAAGAGAGGATGTTTCTGACTTGGGGTTGACCGATGAGGACGTCGTCGATCTCTTAAGGGGGTGAGGATGTAACATCCCGGGCCAGGGCTTATAGGATTAATTGGATACTAATATCAACAAACTGCAACTTCTTTTCTGAAAGCCCGTCTTCAAATAACTCTAAAGTTAAGTGTGCTTGGCCTGGACAAATTTAGAGATGGGTGACCGACTGGGAAGTTCTTTCTGGGTACATATGAGTGAGGACAAAGTACGCAGAAAAGACTGGTGTTAGTCTATAAGGACAGTCTATGTCCTAGAAAAGCTGTCATATGTAAGCGGGCCAGGCCTCGAGGAGGTGGGACATTACACAGGATTGACAGTCTATGTCCTAGAAAAGCTGCCACATGTAAGCGGGCCCGGCCTCGACGAGGCGGGGCGTTACACAGGATATAAGGCATAACTACTTTTTATTCACGTGCTCTCTCTAGACACATGTACATTGGGGCGTTACACAGGATATAAGGCATAACTATTTTTTATTCATGTGCTCTCTCTAGACACATGTACATCGATGTAATCATACTAGTATTGAGAGAGAGAATTAAATACGTTTCTTAGTCTTTTACCAGAGTTGGTTACACCTTATATCTTGAGACGGAGGTAATATATCCTGCATACAATTTATAGAGGAATTCAACATCCACGATGGAGCTGGCTGAAACAACTACTAATGCCATAGTAGAGAAAGTAAGGAAATGCATTTATATGCTCAAAGTTCTACATTTTTAATCCACCACCACCACCAACACACACACACACAGAACAAAAAAGACCTAGGCATGTTCAAATACTTTTTTCCTTTCTCCAAATGTCCAATATTGATTTCCAAAAAATGGATGTATATATGCATAGACCAAGTTCAACTAGAAGTTATTTGTCAAAACTTACATCTATCACCAGACCAACAACATTATTCAAAACCAATTATCTCACTTCTTTTTTATCTCACAATAATGTACACTCAAATCATTTTTACAGCATGCCTTTTCCTGCTGGAACTGTTTTGATAATTCTTAGAGTAATGAACATGTGTTTTTTTGCAAAGTAAATTTCATGGAACCCAATCAAGAGGTAACATATATAAGGTTCGAATCCTTAGTGATAAATCCATACCCTACTGTTACTAATTATTGGACTCTTTTTAGACCATCAACGTTAATCAGTACACACTAGGGGAAAAATATAATTACAGTAAACCCCATTATCTTTATTTAAGTTACACTCATATGCCATTATGAAAAATAATCTAGAGTAGCCTTCGTAGTCAGTAGGTAATCTAAAACAATCCACGTTAATCCTTGTGAGACGTGTTAAAGAAAAAATGTAAATTAAATGAATTCTTATACAAAAAAAACAAAAACATCGGGCTATCAATTTGTTGGGCTCTAATCATTATTCATGGCAGTAATTGTCATTGGATCAAGTTTTTCTTAAAAAAAGTTACACCCAACCTCTACCATTACAAAAAAAAACAATTTAATTGATTTTTTAAAAAAAATTATCAAATATTTGAATCTAAGTAACCCAACCATGCCATTTAGTAAACGTAAACTAAAATTTCCACTCAATTTTGTATCTCTGAACTACATATGTAGTCATGAAAACGACAACCATAATTAACCATATAGATGTTTTTCTAAACTAAATGTATCGGCTACTATTAGTATATAAAAAATTATCTCAAAACAAACATACATGTGTGCCCCATGCAGATCTAGTACACATGTATGATTATACAGGGTGCATTTTTTTTACTCCTGGGTGTAGCTACTCCCATGTGTGTATATCAGGATTTATGATGTATATAGTCCGATATATATATTATCCTACACCCTGTAGCTAATTTTTGCTACTGAGTAATACCGACCAAAAAATATTGAACAATACTTAACGATACTGAATCGCATTCAGTATTAGTCGATAGTTGGTGTTCAGTATTTTGAATTTTTTTCAGTATTACTCAATATTAGCTACTTGGATGTAGAATATTATTCTACACCTAAGGTGTAGAATAGCATATATATATATATATATATATATATATATATATATATATATATATATATATATATATATATATATATATATATCAAGTATGCTAATATACATAGACTATGTGGTTATACTTATTTTATATGCTACTATGATGGTATTATAACAATATACTAAAAAATACGGGTTCTTTTGCAATTTTTTTACGTATTAAGATTTAGAGTATCTTAAAATGAGTATATAAACATACTCCATAAATGAGTATGCAGCACACATACAAAAATCGGTTTATTATTTAATAGCTAGTTATAGAAAATATTCCACTAAATAAAACTGAAATTTTGTTTTAAATTACATTAATATCCAATTGTCATACATTATATAAGTTATAAATTTAGATAAATTAATACATTTTTATGGCACGTGTCTATATAGATAGCTTAATTGTAAACACTTTGTCTTTTTTATTAAGAAAATACCCTACGTACAATTCTTTGACAGAGGAAATTCAATGTCCACGATGGAGCTGGCAGAAACAACTAAAGACATAGTAGTAGCTAAGAGTGCAGATTAGGGACTATAATTTTTTATTTAATAAAATACATTAAAATTTAAAATCCCAAAATTAGATATGTGATGTCACACGCAACATATGGATGGCTTGCAACACAAGAGCCTATATAACTTAATCTGATATTTTCACTAGACAAATATTGAAGACACAAGGATGTGCAATGCAAACAAATGAATATAGGTAGACAAGCATATAAATTATTTTTTATGGATTTATCACAAGCGAATAGCTAGACATTATTATCGAATATCTAAATTGGTATTTTGTTACAAAGGAGAGAGAGAGAAGCAGCTTCAATTAGTTGTATAGGTGCAAGTTTTGTACTGGTTTACCTTTGTGAAGAAGGCGCAGAGAGAATGGCCATCAGGAAACCGTCTGAGCTCCGACACCAGGTATGGCTTGCCGGTGCACATAAATGCCATCCCTATATCGCGCGTAGACACGATGATCCGGCTGCCGTTCTTATAGTCCGGCAGGTACATTTTGATGTCATCCCACTGCACCACAGTGGACACATCTTGGAGAACGACGAGATACTTGTCCTTCATGAGACCGTCGTCGTCTTCCCTGCATCTCCATCTCCGTGGTGGTGGTGACTGGTGAGAACGGCTCTTGCGCAGCTGAGTCCTCAAGCTGTCGAGGAAGTCGTGGAGGTTAAATGGATCCGCCAGCTTCACCCAGGCGCGAGCTCTGAATTCTTTGCAGACGTCTTCGTTGCAGTACGCCTCCCTGATAACGCTGGTCGTCCCAAGGTCGCCTCCCGTGCTTCCCCAAACTGAGATCACCTGCCGGTCATGGCCGCCTTCAGTGGTGATGATCCTCTGGAGGTCGAGCATAGCACATGGGTTCTTCCCAGCGGCCTCCCACATCTTGCGAAGGATGCCGAACGCCAATGGGTTGACGGCGGCACCAGCCACCATCTGCTCTGCCGGCATGGGCATGGAAGCTGCTGCATGCTTGGAGCCGGAGCCAGCGGCGGCCGGCGAGGTGGGATCGCTGCCGCTGGTGATGAGGTTATAGCGCATGCTCCTCTGGCTCACATTCTCCACCCTGGCCTTGAGCAGCTTCATTTCGGCTGCGGCAAGGTCCAGGTCCTGCGGCTGTGCCAGGCACGGGCAGGGCTGCATCAGCAAGCGGCCGCACCACGCCCACGACAACGACCACCTCTTGTCGTCCATGTGGATGTGGGAGACGAACTCGACCCAGTCCTCCACGTCGAAGGCCAGGTCGCGGAGCAGCCTCACCCAGGTCAGCACCACTTGGTTCTCGCCCGGATTGGCGACATTGTTGAGGAAGGATTGCATCATCTGGAACTCGGCGGTGATGAACTCCAGGTCACACTGCACGTCGTCCCTGAGCTTCCGCTCCTCCTCTATCGCCGACTTGACCGTGCTCACCGTCCCCTCAACCACCGCCTTGGTCAACCCAAACGCGAACTGAGCCATTGCTGGGATTGCTTGAGCTCGATCCATGCATAGATCTCTGCAATGGGTTGGCTTATTTAATTTGTGTTTGTACTTCTTTTGTGGCTTGTGGGTGGAATGCCGGAAGCCGGCACTACAACAGAAACGCACGAAGAAGCAGACGGATCCATTAGAGACATGTTTATAGAGAGGGGAGCCGGCCGATCCAATGTGTTACAAGCAAACAAGCATCATAGAGCTCAAATTAAAGGCAAATTAAAGCAGATAAAGCTGATTCCCTCCTTGCGTGCCCGATGCCTTGCCTGTTAGCGTGGTAAAGCTTGTCTTTCTTTCTCCATTCGTCAGAGACTAATCTGCTCTTACCCTATAGATTTAGCAACTAAAGAGAGGATTAGGTGCTTCCTTGGACAGTACGCCTTGTTCCGCAAAGCTGTAAGCAAGCGCCACGGTGCTGCTTTGTTGTTGTTATATTACAGATTCCAATATATTCCATGCGTTTGATGTCAGGCGACTCTTTAGTTGGTTGCCCTTGTGAAGACAGAGGTGGAGTGTGTCTGCTTATAGCAAGCATATATACATGCGTGATGCATGGTCCTGTAGTTAGGGTATCAACAATGGTCGGGTCAAAAAGTTGACGATTATCTACAAGAAACAGAAACTACACATCACCTATATATAGTTTAGTGGATAATCTCTGTCCAGAAGATCAAAACTATTGCATGCACTTTAAAGTTAATATGGGTCCACATGTGACATGCATGCCATATGTAAGCCTTTTTGCTAATGAAACAGGAGGTGTTGCCCCACCGCTAGAGTACATACAATTTTTACAATCACATCCCTTTTCCTCAAGTCTGATTCACTAGCAAACCACCTTTAGCTAGGATAGAGCACTATAGTTCATAAACCACCTTTAACTCCCTCCAAGAAGTCATCTTTTAGTTGTTTGGTACCTAATAAGCTACTTATTTTGAACCGTAGCCTAGATTTTGTGGAGAACACAAGGAGCGGCCATTCCTAGCCAGCTAGGCTTGGCTTAGCACCTACACCGCCTCCCTCGCGGTCACCCCTCCATCAGGGACGGAGCTCAGAAGAGGCGAGAAAATGGGCTCCGGCCCTGCTTGCCTACAACAAAATCATGAAGGGACGGTAACATGTGGGGTGATGAAGATTAAAATAGGTGAAGCCTAGGAGGGAAGGGGTAGCAGAGAGAAGAGACATATATAGGCAACAAACTGGTGAAGTCATAATACATGTCCATTTTTCATGATGATTTGCTAGCTTTTGCATTCAGTTCAGACAGTCGTGTCATCTTACCAGTAGTCATAATAATACTTAGGCTGGGGGCTGGAAAATCTTATAGTCATCACTCTTTGTGCTCCATAAATTCACGTGATGTGGTGCTTAGAATAGAAATTTTGATAATACTATATAATGTTTTGAATTAGGCCCCCTTAATGTTGGCCCCCACTGCCCTCCATGCTCACTGACGGTGAGCTCTCCTCTCCCCCTCCATTCTCACCGCCGGCATTGGTGGGCCAAGGTGGGAGGTCGCTAGCGGTCCCCTGCTCCTCCTCCCCACCGAAGGTCCCCTACTCCTCCTCCTTACTGGAGCTCCTCTGCTTGTCCTCCCGTTGGAAGTCATCTGCTCATCCTCCCAGCTGGAGGTCCCCTGCTTCTCCTCCTGTGCTCGGCGAGGGCTCAAATATGGTGGCAAACTCGTGCGGGATTCAACGATGAACTCGCGTGTTGGCGTACTCGTGCCATGGGCTTGTGCGGCTGGGGTGCAACGCAGTGGTGGGATCATGTGCAAGGGTGCATGTGAAGCGGCGGCGAGATCGTCCTGCTACTACCGTGCTCACCGAGGATGCCGGCGGGGTCGCAGGGTGCTCATGATATTGACAACGAGCTTGTCCTGCTACTGCCATGTCGCCGAGGATGCCCACCAGCCGTTGAAATCCCTCGAAGGGGTAAACTTGCCAATTCAAAGATGAGGTAACTCAATCAAACACACCCTACGCTAGCTAAACTTAGATAATATGGACAACCAAACAAATAGGGGTTAGCTTAATTGGTGGGAGCAAGCTAAAGCTGTCCACGGCAATGGATTAACAAAGGTAGCTCACAAACTAAGAACCACCACTAAAAATACTCCCATATGAAGTCGTCTTCTTCCTCGGATTGTTCACTCCTAACCAATCCCCTCCATTCTTGATGAGTTTATTTGGAGTTGAAAATTGCAAAAATAAAGGGTAAGGTTTTGCCCTTGGAATATTCGATAAGAGGTAAGCTATGTTGTCCATAATGTCTTTTTGTGCAGTTTGCTTGTAGATTTCTTTCATGACTATGTGGTTAGTTTCCCATTTTGATATCAACTAATATCATATCGTGTGCTCAACTTACTAGCATGAAATAGGCTCGCATTATTCAATAGTTATTTAGTCATGATATATTTCTTCTTAGGATTTACAGGAGGTTAGGGAGGTTTCTAGATTCTGGTTATCTACATGTAGGAAGAGATGATTTTTTTTGACAGTGAAATGAAAATATAATAATTAATAAATAAAGGTTTTCCCTAGGATTTTTATTTGCAAATATATTCTATACTCCTATAATACAAAGACCTATAAAGGGGTCTCCGGTCCTCCAATCAAAAATTAGGATTTCTAAAAAGTGATGTATGATGACGTCATCAAAGGAGTTACCCTCACTTAATCTCATTTATCTCCCACTAGCTATTTTTTGAAATACAAAAAAAGTCGTAGCACCTAAACCAAGTATCGTAATTAAAATCCAATTGCACCATAGTGTTCCTCGCAATAAACTCTTCAAAACAAGACCCCGCATGGATATATTTCGATACTTTTTTTGTAAAAATTTAAACCGTTTCTAAGAAAAACCCGTTTGTAAGAAAAACCTAGCAAAATTGCATATCACATGGATTACATGTGGTCCTCCGAAACATGCATAATTTTATAAAGAAAAACTCCTAGAATTTTAGAAGGAGAGATGACCCTCAGATATAGTAGGGGTGGGGTTCAGGTAGATGAGATTTGGGTGATGTCCAGTTCAAATAATATATACCATGTATGTCTATAGATATAACTTCCACAATTGATCTACTACATCCATATATATGTATCTATTAATTCATAGTTTTGATCATTATATACTCTTTATATTTCTACTCCATACCCACAAGCAACGTGTGGAACATCCTACTAGTTTACATAGTGTTGCAATTTGTATGCTGAACCTTTTGCCATTTTGATATGGATCAATGCCGAAATTTTTCCATTCCCCTTGTGTCTCTCTCTCGTGTTCGTGTAGTGTAGCCGTGTGCGCGTTCGCGTGTTCACAGCCTAGAAATGTCAGTATGTATCACTTTTACACAGCACGTCAAGCAAAGATGAGCAATATTGGATGGTACTGGACAAGTGTGCATTGATGTAGTCATAAAACATGTTCTGAAATGACGTTAAAAAAACATGATCTGAAATACGACAACAGTCTGGTTTAAGTTTAAGATGATATCAAGATCTGAAACAAGTGAGTTTGAAAACATAGCTCAGCATTTTTTTTTTTTTTTTTAGAATTGTAGGGTCACGCCCCAGTCTCTAACATAGCTTCAGCATACATAGCAAAACCTAAAGATACCAGGAATCTTCTGAACTATAAAATGAATAAAAAAAATTCCAGGAACAGCACTCTCTCTGCGTTGCAATGCGTGGTTTTCGTCTCCACTTTAACCTCATGTACTTAAATAGCTGAACGACATCTGAGTTGTTTGTTTCATATAAATCACTGAAGATAATTGCTCTGGGTAAGGCCATACTGACAGATCAATTGATATTCTCATCGAGTTGGTGATTCAGCAAGTTCAGTAAAACAAGTCTTACCAGAGGCACAAACAACATATATATTCGCTGATTCTGATTGACTAGTGAAGCTCAGTCTCCTCGGATCGGAATTCGGAACAACAGGAGATCTAACGAACATGGTGATCGCGATTAATAATCACGGTTCCACCTCCAAGGCTCCGATCCTCCATGGCTGTACTTCTTGTTCTTGGAACCCCAAGCCCGACTCCATCACACAGACCCTGCAACATCCTGAAAACAAAAATGTACAAATCGTCCTTTCTTGAGACCTTTCATGGCAGCATGACAGTAACCCTTCGTTGAGGTCTTTCAGTACTATGACAGTAACCCTTCGTTGAGGTCTTCAGTACTATCGGCTACTAGTTCTATCAGTTAAGGCCTTGTTTAGATCGAAAGTTTATGTAATCTGAGCAACTGTAGCACTTTCGTTTGTATTTGACAAATATTGTCCAATCGTGGCTCAACTAGGCTCAAAAGATTTGTCTCATAATTTACAACAAAACTGTGTAATTAGTTATTTTTTACTAACATTTAATGCTCCATATATACGGGTAGAAATTGATGTGATGGAGAGAGAGTGAAAAAACTTGCAACTTGCAGGGGAACTAAACAAGGCCTAATAGTCACCTTACATGATCCTAAAATTCAGACACACGTATGAACGCGGCGACTGCGGTTGTGTCCTGTCACTTGTTCAGTTAGACGTCAATTCAGCCGCGTACAGTGCAGTACTCCCTCCGTCCTAGAATAGATGACGTTCTCGCTTCCCAAGAAATGGATGCCGGTAATTTTTATAAATAATAAATATTATCAATTAGTATCATAATTAGTATTATCGGAAAGATCTTTAGATCTAGTTTTTTAACAAATTTATTTAGAGATATAAATATTATACGTATTTTCTATAAATTGAGTCAAATTTGTGGTACGAACACCTAAAATATCATCTATTTTAGGATGGAGTGAGTATGCATCTACTAGTAATTTCTTCCGGCCACTGACATCACCGTTAGCTCCCATGACTGGTGAGGTTTGCACCGGTGGATGCAGCAGCGCTCCTGCACTTAAACTGTTCCTCTTTCCTGCACTTAAACCGTTCCTCTTTCCATTACTATTGATACACTGTGCTCAGCAAGAAGCGGTTGCTCGCGATGTACAGTGGAGCTGAAGAGCTCAAGGAGGAAAGGAAGCTCAAGCGAGAGGAAGAAATCGTGGACAGGTCCGAGGAGACCATCCAAACACTGAATGCATTTGGCAACTCGTCGTTTGCGACCTGTTCTAGTTTGTTTGATTTCCTATCCTAACTAATGCATATATTCGTGTCTGTCCTTGAGGTTTTTTGTAGGAAAGTTTCAGGAGGGTGTAGTAGGTACACCTTTTCCATCCGCGAGGAAAAGGTTCTGCCAAAAGACGAGCAGTTGGGTGGTACCCAACCCAAGCTTGTGCCATAAAAATTTGGGCTGGCTGGCTGGCCAGTATTGGCTAGGGATTATATAAAAAGAAAAGGAAAAAATATGATGGCTAGAGAATTAAAAAGAAAGGACGATAGGACAAGGCATCTCGGAGATACCAACAATTACGCAGCGTGTCACAGACACGGCCGCCACCTATCATCCTTTACCCCCTGACTGATGCGTAGGGTAACAGGTCCGCGCCACCAGACCCGGCGATTAGGAAGCGAACGCCTCTGCTTTTTAGCAAGAGCCGGCGTGTTAGGAAATCCCCATGCGGGATTAATCCACCGCGTCGAGTGGACTTTGCTCGCTCGTCAACAGAGTCCAAGAGAGAGTCGAGAAGGCCGCCCGGCCCATGTATCTCGTTCACTGGCGGCCTATTATCTATCCCGCCCGGCCCATGTATCTCGTTCACTGGCGGCTTATTTATAAACTTGGAGGTTTTTTTTTTGGAAAACATTGTGTGTGATCCAAAGCAGAAGCATGGGTTTATTTATAAAAAATAACTGGAACTCGATTAGTAATATTTTCTGTCTACATAAAACAGGGGTCCTTTACAAAAAAAAATGGAATCCAATTCACTGATTCAGGGCACATTTAAACTTGGCATTAGCCAACTGAAAACTCCAACCTGTCATAACTGTCACAAGGACGTTTCTTGGTCCATGCATGTCTCGGACTCCTTAGACTCGCCGAGCTGTTCCGCAGCATCTCCTTCTCCTTCACTCCTTGTAATTGCAGTACTAAATTACTAATCAGTGGTCAGGGCAGTCTACCACCGCGTAATCCAAGGTTTCAGAAACCTCAGTTTCATTTATCTTGCAATCATTTTTCTTTACCTGCTGCCCTGGAGCCAGCGGTTTCATGATTGCAACATGGCACTGAAAGCTAGTACTGGCAAGTGGCAAACAAGTTGCTCCATCTGGGCTGGGCCTACAATTCAGGCAAACAAGTTGTCATCTCATCCCTAAATGTACTACCAGCAAGAAATGTTCGTGCAGGATATACTACAATTGGAGGCTACTACTGAATAAGGGTTGATGAAGTTGTCAAAAACATAACAAAATGGCAAACATAGCAGCTAAGATGGGTTTAGGGATTGATAATCGCAGAAACTGCACGTGCCTTACCAATTCAAACTCCAACTCTGTGTACTTGCACCTAATTAACTAAATATTTATAGGGCACAACCAAGCTCCCCTCCAAAAAGCAAACTTGAGATGAAGATATATGTACATGTACATAACAGCTATCATATATACAAGGCTAGAGAAAAGAACTGCAACTACTCTTTCAGTTGGCTTCATTTATCCACAGCCACAAGGCTGTAGGAGCTTTCTGTAGCACTTTCTTCAGCTATCCGATAACTTATAGATCTCGTCCACATAATCTTCGACATCCCAGAGGAAGGAACCAAATGCAATGGCTTCAAGCAGTAGCCTTTTCAGGGATGATGGATCAAGTATAACCGCTTCATCATTCTCCTGGGAGAGTTCCATGTTGCCCCCAAAAAGAGCCCAGCTGTGCCTCTCGATGAGATTAGAAGCTTCATAAGAGCGCAGCTTCGCACAAAGCTGCAAGGTCTTTGGATCGAAGCCCATCATGTAGCCCCTCAAGTCGTGTGGGTTGACCACAGAGTTTGGTCTCGAAGAAGACGAAACTTCCCTAGAGCCTCCAATGGCCTCTTCCTGCTCTTGTTTATTTGTAAATTGAGCATTCAGAAATTGAATCGGAAGTGGAAGTTCTTCTGAGTGAATGAGAGTCAGCTCCAATCGATGCCTGATGCTGACAGATTTCAGGAAGTATCCATACATTATTGAAGCAGAATATATCCGACCAAAC
Source organism: Chrysopogon serrulatus (assembly GCA_015844335.1). Classification (NCBI taxonomy): domain Eukaryota; kingdom Viridiplantae; phylum Streptophyta; class Magnoliopsida; order Poales; family Poaceae; genus Chrysopogon; species Chrysopogon serrulatus. Next base: position 213,868 of record JADLZL010006361.1, read on the forward strand.
TGCAGTCTTTTAATGCGAAGTGTTGAACGATTGATCTTGGGACCATTTCTGTGCACCCATCTGATAATGCTGGTTAAGTGTTCCCTAATTAGCTCTAGCACCTCAGGTCCATGAATGGATTCAAGATCTGTCTCCCTTGGTGGCCATAGTTGTAACCTTCTGTTGCTGATGAGTTTCGATAGATTGGGAACCATTGGAACTTCAATCTTAAAAAACTTATAAACAATCAACATGTACATGATGTCCTCAATAGCTATCTGACACTCTTGTTCCTTGAGTTCAGCAATCCTCCTATTTGTCGAAGTTTCCAACAAACTAGTTAGCTACAGAATACAATACTAAAACCCAAAAGAACAAGCAATTTAACAAATACACTAGGAAGGATTTTCAGGTTTTGTTAGTGTTTGCCATGTCAGGACATCCTCTTGATATGAGCCTTAATGAATGTTGCGAGCTAGATTCTATGTATTCTCTTGATGATACTCTTGAAGAAACATATATTACACAACAATAACTAGAATATCACCCAAATAATATGAATCCGCACCCGTCATTCTTTCATTTGGTCCACAACTTTAGATTTATAATGGTGATAATTTATAATATGTTCAGACGAAAGACAACTATGCAATAAGTTGTGTAAGCTTCATCCAGTTTTTTCCCCCTAAATTTCTAGTAGCACAGTCTTGGTCTGAATCTGAGTCCGTACGACATCAGCACCTAAATAGTGTGTCCTTGTGGTCGCTTCCACCTCCATTTTAAGCATTTACTTAATTTATCTAAGTAGATGTTAATGCTGCAATACTATTCCAGAAAACAAAAGTAGCTTACAGACTGAGGATTTTCTATCGACTGTTCTTCATAAGTGATTAAGTGATTTGAGATAATGGGTCCATTAAAACCAACAGTGCTTATAAATTCACAAAAGAGAATCATGGTTTGTGCTCAAAATGACTGTCAATATGCATAGAAAAATATTTAAGAAAGAACAATAAAAGCACATCAGCCTAAGACAACATGCTTCCTATCACTTAAATCAGAGATTAAGTAACAACCTGTGAAGGCAATCCTCTTTAGAACCAATACTATGCTCCCAGCGGTTCAAGGAGTCTTCTCTTTGGTAAGACAGTTCTTGCAGCTGCTTTGCTGCTGCAGCTAGAAAAATGTGTGGCAGGTTCTTCAACAGACCACACAAGAAACTGCCTTCCCATGTTTGGGGCTCGAGTGGTGCATCCACACTTTCGAATTTAGAATCATCAGGCTTTGCACTAGCTACTGTACTCCATAACTTCTTAGTTGCGGATATAGATCTCCAATTCAAAATATTTCCCTGCATTTTGATGTTGACAAGGAACTATTTCATATTAATGTGAGCTGATTAAACAACCAAAGTTGCAGATTTTAGATGAGTGACTCAATCAAAATAATTATCAACTATACATTGGAATGAACTTGGAATTAAAATTTCTGGAACTTATATTTAGACTCTAGTTATGTTAGTTACCTAGAACAACTAGATCCGCCACAATTATACTGTAGTTGGAAAACATTTCCTTTTTTATTGCACAGCGGATGTGTCTTTTATTCCATAAATCAGGCAAAACGTTTGTACTCTATTTCAAATGGCTTAGTTTAGCGAAAAAATACAATTTAGGCAATACCAGAGTATTGGCTTATATTTGGGGAAAGGCTATAAACAGGTATTGGACGTCTAAGCATTGCATACTTGGTGCATCAACTTGTAAGGAACATTTCTGTAGTTACATACAGATGATCAAAGTTTTAGCAATTTCATTGTCCTCATAAAATGATTTATGTACAATTAGAAAGAATATTAAATTTAACTCCTAACCACAGAGCATGGAACATGAAAATGACCCCAAATTAAATGCCCAAGTCTAAGCAATCCACCTTAAAAAAGGAGTTTCTATTAATCAATTGTCTTTCCAAAATACAGTGGAGTGACTATAATTTGCAAGATAACTACAAATGCACCTAAAGTCAGGTAATTTTTTTATCTCAAGAAAAAAAAAAATTAGTTCACACATAGTTGACGAGGAATTATTTCATGATAACAGAGCAGATTCAGCAATCAAAGTTGCGTAATTCAAATAAAAAATTCATCAACCAATACGCTTAATGTTCTTGGAACTACAATTCCCTAAACTTTTATTTAGCAAACATTATATTAGTCAGTAGAATAACTAGATGACTCTTTTTTTTTTTTTTTTTTTTTGGTTGCACAAGTCCGGTGAAAAGAGTTTATTTTTGCTTTAAATGTAGAGGGGAAATGTTAGGCAATACCAAAGTATCGGCTTAAAGGGGTAAGGCTGTAAACAGGCATTGGGACCTCATACAAATGTTCTAGATGTTTAGGAATTCCATTGTCCTGAAGAAATGACTGAGGTACTACTAGGATGAAATGAGAAACAAGAATGTTAACTAAATCTCTCTACTGCCAAATTTTACTTCGAACATCAGATCGACCCCATGTAAACCGTCAACTCTATCAACCAATTGCCTTTCCAAAATGAAGCTGAGAAATTGCAATTTGCAAGATAAACTCTACGGATAAAACGAGTATTCAAGTAATCCTTCTCCTACAGGCTCAAGAACCCCCCAAGAATGGTTACCAAACCCACCAATAGCGCCTGTAGCAACATCGCCTCCTGACTATACTCGAATTCACTAAACCCACTTCCAATTTCAGAGCTACATAATAAGCTGCAAAAAAAAGAAAAAGAAAAGAACCTGTAGCTGCCAATAGGTGTCGTATCGGAACGAGGCGCGACGGGCGCCTCGCCGAACTGCCGGTCGGAGGCCAGTCGAAGCTACGGCGGCACGAGGGCGGAGGGCGGCCATGCCGGGGGAAAGGGAGAAGGGGTTGGGGCGAGCAGGTATTGAGGTGAGGTAGGGAGAGGTAGGAAGGAGTTGGATAACGTCGGTAGGGAGGGGCCCGGAGGGGGAGTCAGCGGTGGGTGTCAAACCACGAGCGGCTGCCGTGCTCCGCGCATGTGGTGGTGAGCGGAGTGGGGTGGGCCAAGTGGCGGTGATTGGTTGGCTGCCACACGATGAGATAACGTGAGATCCGATGGCTGCAGCGGCGGAGGAGATGCAGGAGCGGCTCCAGGCAGCTGCGGACGGCCAAGCGGAGCTGAAGCCATGCAAGGGCCGGCCGGCCGGCCGGGGGGAGGGCGAGGTCGGAGCAGAGGAAAGGGAAACTGGGTACAGAGTAGTATAGATAGGATAAGGAGGAAGAAGAACAGTAATAATTGGGAGGAAGGAGGAGTAATCTGATTTGATAATTTGTTCGAGACTGCAAGAAATTTTTTTTTCTTTTTTTGAGCTGCAAGCTTTGACCTTTTGGTTCCCCCAAGTACAGTACATGCGGCCCCCACTTGAGGGAGCCTAGCTTGGGCCCACGTGGCAGACAGACTCAGCAGAGGAGCAGCCAAGCTGAGCTCGACGTCCGCCCGCCGCATCACCTCTGAATTTGCAGTTGTTTTTTATGTAATCCTTGCACATGCCTCAGCAACACCAACCCAGCAGTTGTTTATGAATTCATCCATTCTGTTCATTCACCTGGCAGTAGTAGTACTAGTAGTCAGCTAGCTGTACCATTAGGCATTAGCATCTTGTACTCCGTACCTCTCTACTGAAACTATGTCCTATATTTGCAATCAAATGGAGAGTGCAGTCTAACTTCGCTTATAAAGTTTCTTTTGGTGGTTGTACCTTCTGGTTAGGGTTGTTTTGACTGAAGCCTTAATTTAGGATTTAAATTTGTTATATATCTCTTTTGCCTAAATGTGGGTTTAAAATTTTGATTTACAGTTCAGGCGAACTATTTTAATTTACCCTGATTTCATGCATGTATATGGGAGGCGTCTGTCTTAATGAGCATAAAGTTCTTACTGTATGATGTAATTTCAGGGAAAAACCAACATTGAAGGAAAAAGATAAGCCACAGACTGCTGCTGTTGCTGCCTAATTTCAGGGCAAAGAGAGAAGTAACAGTGCCTTTTGTGTATGGTAACAAGGCCTAACTAGGCAACCCTTTTGGCCGATTTTATAAGTTCAGTCAGATTATGATAATCGCTACCAGTGAAATGACGCTTTGTTTTTCTTGTTAATTCAAGGTGACTGTTGTAGTTCAGTGATACTTATTTTTCATTTTTGGTTAGCTTTTCTGTGCACATCCTTTATAAATGTGTTTCTGAACTTCTGACATCAGTTCCAGGCTGCTGGTTTGATGTCTGAAACTGTAAGCCTTGGCTTATGCAAATGTAGCTGCAAACCTTATGCTTGATTACACTGATCTATGTTAGACTGGATATGGAATTCGTGTAGTGACAATAAAAATCACAAATTTGTGGAGTCTCCGGCCTCCTCAGTATTCACTCATCTGTCTAGTCTGTTTTTTCAGGGTAAGGGGGTGAGAGTGCTGAAGAATGCTATCTCTGATCTGTAGTTCTAAATGATTTAGCTCGACCTGAATTTATTTTACCCTTTGGTTGATTTATCTTCCCTGATGGTACATGGTTTTACCCTTTTGTGGTTTAGAAAGGATCAATCTCTATGTACGTGCGTGTGAGCTATTTATCAGCGTGGTCTCTACTAGTGACGATGGTTGTTATCTTTCTTATTATCTATCTACTCTACTTTTTATCTAGCTGCAGTACACTTCTCTTTATTTTTCATCCAACAATGGTACAAATTGACACTATGTACAGACAATCTCCTATCTCTAGGCTATATGACTTGTCTTTTTAATTATCTATATATCAGAGTATAGTCTTTTAGAGACGACTCATGTCTGTGACCTACATACCTCGAGCGGTAGATTTGCAATGAGCAATATGGTTGGCAATATGGTTGGCAACCAGACCCGGTGATTAGAGAGCTCACGTGCGAGTTAGAAAACGTCCGATGCTGGAAGGTTTTTTTTTTTTTTTTTTTTTTTTGCGAGATGATGCTGGAAAGTTTCAGGAATCGTACTTTTACATCTGCGAGGAAAAGGTACATGCAAAAGGCGAGCAGTTGGGTGCTACCGAAGCTTGTGTGTCATAAGAATTTGGATGGCAAGTGATGGCTATAGATTAATTAAAAAAATAAAAAAGTGATGGCTAGAGATTATAAAAAAAAAAACGTAATATTTTTTAATGCAAATAGCAACATGATTTTTTTTAAAAAAAAGAGATGATATGTGGCAAGTGATGGCTATATAGATTAATTAAAAAAAAAAAAAGTGATGGCTGGAGATTATTAAAAAGAAAAAAAGGTAAATTTTAATGCAAATAGAAACATGATTTAAAAATAAAAATAAAAGGAGATGATAACGTAATATTTTTTAATGCAAATAGCAACATGATTTTTTTTTTTTTTAAAAAAAAAAGAGATGATATGTGGCAAGTGATGGCTATATAGATTAATTAAAAAAGAAAAAAAAAAGTGATGGCTGGAGATTATTAAAAAAAAAAAAAGGTATTTTTTTAATGCAAATAGAAACATGATTTAAAAAATAAAAAAATAAAAGGAGATGATAGGATTTGCACATTACGCAACGTGTCAAGAGACAACGCCGCCACCTATACTTGATAGGCTATCAATCTCCTTTTACCCCCTGATGCGTAGGGTAACAGGTCCGCGCCACCAGACCCGGCGATTAGAAGTCTAACGCGCTGCTATTTGGCCTGAGCCGGCATTTTACGAAATCCCCATGCGGGACTATTTTTTTCTTTTTTTGAAACTGGGACTAAAATTATTGGTTCCACCGCGTCGAGTAGATTTTGCTCGTGCGGGAGTACAACAGAATCCAAGAGAGAATAAAGTAGGCCGCCCGGCCCATGGATCTCGTTCACCGGCGGCCCATTAGTTACCCCCACGTTTCCTAACTCTTTTTTTTACGACCCCACGCTTCCTAACTGGAGAGATATTCCTTTCAAGACCTAGCGCACTCAGTGTCCCAGTATTTGTAAACCTGAGGAGGGGGGGGGGCGGTTTGTTTTTCTTTGCAAAACATGTTGATCCAAACAAAGCAAAAGCAGCGGTTATTTTATAAAAATAATTGGAATGCGACTAATATTTCCTGTTCTAAAATAAGGGTCCTTTATTTACAACAAGAAGAAAAGACGCATCCAAATTCATAGGAGCATTTAAACTAGGCATCATCAGCCTGCTGAAAAATCCCAAACCTGTCGTAACTGTCACAAGGACGTTTCTTGGTCCATGCATGTCTCGGACTCCTCAGACTCGCCAAGCTGTTCCCCAGCATCTCCTTCTCCTTGTAATTAGTGGTCAGGGCAGTCTAGCACGGCGTAATCCAAGGTTTCAGAACCAGTTTCATTTGCCTTGCCATCATTTTCTTTTAGTACTACCTGCTCTGGAGCCAGCGGTTTCATGATTGCAACATGGCACTGAAATCTAGTAGTACTGACAGGTGGCAGCCAGACTCTGCTGCAAACAGTTGCTCGAGGCTCTGGGCCTAGAATTCAGGCAAACGTACGTATGGACAGCAAAATTTTGAGTGATTTGTCAATTGTTCTGTCAGTCATCAATTCTGTCAACAGTCCGTGCTGTGCTTTCTGTGTTTCTTCTTTGGGAACTTGCCAGTTGATTAGTACTACTTTATCTGGCCAGTGTAGGAAAACCTAAGTTTACAGTGGAGCAGAAGAGCTTGTAAAGAGGGAAGGAAGCTGCACAGTAGTAGTATGTTGTTGCCGAGATCGGCAGTCAGGCATCCCAGGTAATCTCATGAAATCATCCCTAGATGCACCAGCAAGAAATGTTCGTGCATGATATACTAGTAAGCAATTGCAGGCTACTACTACTGAATTAGGGTTGATGAAGTTGTCAAAAGCATAACAAAATGGCAAACATCGCAGCTAAGATGGGTTCAGGGGATTGATTTCAGTAACTGCACGTGCCTTAACAATTTAAACTTCAACTCTGTGTACTTGCACCTGATTAACTAAACGGAATGTGAGTAGGTTTGGTAAGTACAAACCATTATTGCAGATGCTTCCTCTAAGGTGGTTGATTATGGTTTATATAGTAAATACAAATTGGTATTTGCATAAACTAACATTCTGACCAGGTGCAGTAAACCGAGTCTTTTCTTTAATCAGGTGGTATAATAAACTATCCGTTCCCGGATACTGCAAGATTTGTTCCAGACCCTGTGGATTAGACAAGCACGTCATCTTCAACGAACAGGCTCTGGAGATAAGATGCTGAGGAGGTTTTGAGGGTCCAGAATCTTATCAGATTTCAAAGTTGCAACATGGAAGGAAACTTTCAGCAGGAAGATTAGTAAGGCTGGTTTGGTTGGGCTCTTGGATTTCTTTTCTTAATTCAGACAAATGCAGGAGCAAATAATTTGTCGGGAGGTTTCAACGAAGATGAGGTCAATGATGTGTCCCTTGCATAAGAAAGGTCTCTTGATGTCAACGTCCATGACGACGACTGCATTATTTCCATATAATCTGCCCTGTGAATGAAGACGAAGAAATGTTCAGTTTTCTAACCAGGGCAAGAAACAAAGAAAGATGCTGCATTTCTTAATTCATTCAGTGTTTGGAAGATAAGAACTTGACGTTTAGATGAGACGTCGCAGGCTAACAACAGGCCGATCACATGATATGATGTGAAACTGAAAACCTATCTATCGGCAACAGGATTTGTCGCTAGTCGTCGAGCCGACGAATAGAATAATTAATGCAATTGCTTTCGCAGCAAGGTTTGAATTGCCTCACATGAAAACGAAGACCAAGCTCACCAATCGTTCACACAGCTGCAAAAAACCTGCTTCTGACGCAATTTGCCTTGGTTTTAGTTTACCGGGTATCGATGTCATTTAGACATGCTACTCAAGCAGTTGCCTTGGTCTTGCAGAGTATTGTTTGACTGCATCCAGATTAATAACCCTGTAAGCTACTGCAAACATCATTTATAAATACCAGCAAGTTATTGCCCTTAATTGGCAGGTAAATTTCCAAGTGGTGAATCAGTTTCTGTTAGTATATTAGTAAACTGCAGGCGGAGAAGTAGGATTAGTAGACTGGAAGAAATTGGGCAGGAAGGATGAGCAGAGATAGAGGAGGCAAGTAGAAGCAACTCCATGGATAAATTAAAGCAAGGCATCAGAAATATCAGCATGTTTCATGATGCACAACTAAACTAGAATTTCATCAAGGATGAGATGCTGGCTGGAGGACAGAACATCATTAATGATTGAATACCTGGATAGCCTTACAATACTCCAAAATCTGCTCCAACTGCAAGAACAATACTCAAGTATGAAAAGTACTGAGTACTCCCTCCGTCCCATGGAGTATGTCGTCCAGGAAGCGTGTTTGTGAGGGGGACATGATTTTTCAACGACAAAGTCCATGGGACAGAGGGAGTACTTTATAGGTGCAACAATTCGGAGTATCCAAACATAACAGCTGCACCATGCATATAAAAACCAGAGACAGCATGGGCGACCAGCGACGAAGCCAGGAATATTCCAAGGAGGGGCTGATTCCTCTTCTTCTTTCTCCAGCCCCTCCTTCCCTTCTTCTTCATCCTCCATGGCAGGGGCGGGCTTAGGAGGGGCTCAGTGTTTCCATGGCCGGTAGGGGGCTGGAGCACGGGTAGGACTGGCTTCGTCACTGTGGGCGACGATACTGGTTTTATTTATCGCCATAGAAAAATACTATGCGAAAACAAGAAAGTGAAAGGTGCAGGAGGACAAAAGGAGAGAAAATCTGCCTGTTCATGGGTGGAGTGGAGGAAGAAGTCCAATGTTCTAGAAGAGCAATTTTTGTCAAAGCGAAATCAACATTGGCTACACTAAAAAAAAAGTTCGATAATTGAATATTGTCATTTTCCTCTCTAGTGTCTTGGTGGCACATATACCCAGATTTTGGGGCCATTGTGTTTTGTGCCTAACCCACCAACACAACAATAATTCGTTAACCTTGTTTTTGCTTTAGGTTCATGCATGAATGCTTCATGCTTGCTTTCTAACAGAAATAGTATTTTAATTTTTCTTATTATGACGATCTGTAGCATGACGCCACCATCTCCACTAAACTAACCTGTGATTGCCCTGCAGTCTACCTCCTATGGCCTACCATCCACTTGGCAAGGAGCTAGTAGGGATAGAAAATTTGCTAGTTGCTTATCTTCCACTTGTTTTTTAAAAATATTTAAATAGAAGAAGAATCAAGCAAAGGAAGATATGCTCATAGAAGGATGAGGAATATATACTGATAATCACATCCATGAGAAGAGTACAACAGATAAGCATGGAATTTCTCATAGTGTTTGTCAATTGTCGTAAGGCGGAAAGCACATGAATCAAATCTTACTGTTCTCCCGAAATCTTATATATATATCAAATAAATATATAAACTCTTTGTAGGAATTCGTGTGTACAACTATTTTTATAAACCGATGGAAGTAAAATAGTGGCTGTTCCTTCCTCATCAACATAGAGCTCCCTTTGGGCATCCAAAGCTTCTTGTTGATGAACAAATATTATTGCGAACAGCCTATATATATGTACTAGTAAAAAACATCTCATATGAATCGAATTAAGCAAACAAAGGGGAAAAAAATAATTGAAGGAAAGAACTTTGGTCAGCTAGATGCTATGAGCCAGTGATGATCGGTGGGTGAATTAGGCCACCATCTGCTCCTGCTCCGGCCACTGCGCAAATATGTCGCCGGCGTGGCCGTCCTTGACAAGAGAGTTCACCCACGAGATGTCTGGCTCGGCGGCGGTCGGCACGGGCGCCGGGGATTGCCCGCGGAACGCGAAAGACGCGGACTTGCGGAACTTGTGCAGCTCGTCGCCCTGGACGCCCCAGTCAAGCTTGCCGTCCGGCGATCCCCAGTCGGAGAGCATGGACGGCGCGCCGGTGGTGGACTGCTGCGACATGAGCGAGCGCGTGGCCGGCGCGCGGCCGCCGCGGTCGATGAAGCTCTGGCTGCGCTTGGCGAACGCCGAGGCGCGGGAGCTCATGATGGCCTTGGCCATGGAGTGGTCGAGCCCGAACGCGGTGTTGGGGCCGACCATGGGCGACGTCGGCATGTGCAGCTGCGTGTCCGCCATGGAGCTGTACGCCGGCATGTCACCGGCCTGCTTGAGCGACAGCGCGTGCAGCTGGGACAGCATGGCGGGGTCGACGGAGCCGAGCAGGTCCGTGTAGTCCGGCACGGTCCTGGCGGGCGCCGGGGCGGGCAGCGGCGAGCCGATCCCGCCGGCCGAGCCCCAGCTGGCCCTCGGCGACGACACCTTGTCGAAGAGCTTCTGCTGGTACTGGTCGAGCGCGAGCAGCTCGAGGTCGAAGTCGAGCTCCCGGCCGGCGAGCGCGGTCTTGAGCCTGCTGGCCGGGGAGGAGGGCCAGGCGGCCGGGTTGAGCATGCCGCCCATGTCGAGGCCGTTGGGCGGCGAGGAGCGCGGCGACGACACGGTGGGCTGCATCCCGACGGAGACCGCGGAGGGGTTGACGGCGCGGAGCTCCTCGGGCTTGTGCGCGAAGAAGCAGATGCGGCGCGCGCAGCCGACCTCGTCCTTGCAGAGGCGGGTCCGGTACTGCGCCGGGTGGAGCCAGCACTCGAAGACGCCGTGCGCGTACTCGCAGTTGTCGCCCTTGCGGCAGGCGCCGCCCTTGCGGAACTCCGGGCAAGGGACGCAGCTGTAGGAGTAGCGGCGTGGGTCGCGGCGGCGCGCGTTCTCGCCGGGGTGCACGAAGGGGCACTCGGTCCAGTCGTGGGAGTAGGCGCGGGAGCAGGGCTTCACCTTGAAGCTGTACATGCGGAACTCGTCGGTGCTGAAGAGCCCGCTCTTGAGGTCCGGGAGCGTGAGGTCGGGCGGGTACTCCTTCCTCGGCTCAGCCGGAAGCGCCGCCGCCGCCGCGGTAGACGGGGGCGGCGAGGCGGACTTCTTGGGCGAGGACGACGGCGACGCGGCGGGGGACTTGAGGAGCACGCGGAGCGCCCGGTCCCTGTCGGCCGCGGCGTTGGCGCGCGGGAGGAGGTCACCGGCGCGGAGGCCCGAGAAGGCGAGCGCGTCTGCGGACGCGCCCGCGGCGAGAAGGAGGTGCGCGGCCGCGACGGCGCCGGGGCGCCGCCGGCCGCCGCGAGGTGCAGCGGCGTGGCGCCGTCCGTGGGCGACGCGCGCGCGGCCTCCGCCGGCGCGGACGACAGCACGTATGTCAGCACCGCCGTGCTGCCGTAGAGCGCGGCGACCATGGCCGGCGTGCGCGCCTCGAGGCGGAGGCGGCCACCGGCGGCGGCCGCGGACGGGCCGTACCAGTGGCCCGCGGCGTCCAAGGCCGGGGCTTTGTCGTCCTCCGCGGCGCGCCTGAAGGCCACCACGTCGTCCGCCGCCGCTAGCTCCAGCAGGAGCGCCGCCGCCGCCGTCATCACCGAGGAGTCCTTGGCCGTCGCTGTCGCCGCCGGCAGAGGAGGGGTGGATGGCTTGCGAGGTCCTGAGCACATGCTGGGGTAGTAGTAACAATCACAGGGCGCGTTCGCGTTCGCGTTCTCGTACAGAGGTAAAGGAAGGACGGCCGATATGGTTGGAGGCAGACGACGATCCCAGCGCGAGGGAGCTTGCTTGCTGCGCTTGGTGCTTCCTGTCCTGGTTCGGTTTGTGGATGGGGGGTCGCGGACGGACCACACGGTGGCGAGGGTGGGTGGTGGGTGGGTTGAGGAGGAAGAGAGGTGAGTAGAGGGGGTATTTGTAGAGGGAGAATAATGGAGGATGATGGCGGGCAGAAAAGCCGGGGCGCGGGCTGTGTGTGGGGCTGTGATGAAAGAGATAAGGGAAGGAAGCAGCTCGGATGGTCTCTCTCTCTCACCCCTCTCTCTCATCAGTCGAGTCATCACTCTCTCTCATCTCTCTCCGTGTCCCGTGTGTGGCTGTCGCAATCGTTTTTGTTTTGTTTGTAGAGAGAGAAAGAGAGAGGGGAAAAGGAGGGGGATTTGTATATTGTTCGTGGTGTTGTTTTCTGGTGTCGCCGAGCTCGCGTGGTCAAAGGAGGACGCGCACAAGTCGTTCCTTCTTGCTCCTTTCGTTTTTCTTTCTCAAGTTTTTGCTTCCTTTATTTATAATATATGTATATATATAAATATATATATACTCCTAGCCTATGTACATACAGCTAGTTGCTTTCGGTCGTCCTGCTCCTCACTCATGCATGCCTCTCTGAGTGCTTCACCTAGTCACCTCCCCGTCCCCGTGTGCAAACACGAATGATTGATTTTCTTTGAGTTTTCGTTTTTTATTCTTTAAGGTGGAGGAGGAGTTGGAGCTGTTGGGGTACCTTGGTTGGAATTGGATGTTGCCATGGGATAAGGTACACATGTTTCTCTGGCAGGGAACATTTCGTCGGACGGCCACGACCTCACCAAAAATCATGCATCATAGAGTCCTTTTACACACGCAAAAATAAAGAAAGGTCATCAGGGACTATTATTGAGACGTTTTCTATATAGTACGGCATTGGAAAACCAACGTGTGATGTGCCTTGGTATCTTTTATGTATAATAAACATAAACAATTGATATGGTTGTCGAATTAGTTTAAAGATTTTTACCGCGCATGTGTAGGGTGTGCACACTGTGATTACATGCTTTCGAAGTGCATATACATATGTTTGAGCTTGTGAGCCCGTGCATTACGCTGCATATGTAGTGCACGGTGTTACACGTATATATGCTACATACAATAGGATTAGAAGTGCATTTATAAAGGTAAGTGTGTGCTCCTGTATATGTATTAGCGTTTGTGTTTGTACGTAATACTAAATTAAATATATTCTAGCACATGATAAAAATTTATTTTAATTATTGTGAGATTCACATGGAAATGAGAACACGTATCTATTGCCCCATAATAATATACGGGGGGCTCATAATAATATCTGAGGGCTCTAAATCACAGCGTGTGTTGAAAAGGTTAGTAGCGCATGGTTTCTTTCCCTGTCTTAGCCCATCGTCTTCTTTCACTCTCCTAAACCCATTTTGCTCCTCCCTCCCAGTGCCTCAAGCACTGCCGAGCCGTCGGTGACCTCACCGCTCTCCACCTACCTCTGCCCGACCTTCCTCGCCCTTCACTAATCTTATTCTGACACCTCGCCGACGAATCCGATCATTGCTCTTATCCCCCGATTGGCGGACCCAGAATTTGATCAAAACTAGGGCCAAACTCTAATAGCAAAATTATCAAATTGCGTCCAAAAGATCAGCTCTTATATCAATTCATTGAACAGGTGCAACATGAACGTGGGAGAAATAACATGTTGTTGCTTTTCGTCGATGTGTTTTTATCTAAGAAAATGATCACTAATAATGGGCTTCAATAGACATAAGATGGTATAAATGCTTCGGCATTCTCCCTGGAATGTCCAGCTGATCTTCTGTATCTACTGGTGCGCTTTGTAGCGCTTCCAGTTCCACGATCACTCTCCAGAGGTTGAACAGCTTGTTATCCAGCTGGTTATCCAGCACAACACAGCGGTCATGTGCACGGTTAGCCATGACGACTAGGGCCAAGGCCCTACTAGCCCTAGGCCTGGGTCCGCCCCTGCCTATCCCCCCGACTCCGCCCAACCAGATATCTCCTACCACCCCTCGATTATCGTTGCCTAGCACGCCCGTCCCCGAACCCACCTTCTAAGCTCGTCGGCCATGTATGCCCAAAGAAAATCTGAAACCCTAACCCTTCTTCGCCCCCATTCCCTCGCCCATCGCCCCTAGTAATGGTGATCTCACCGCTAGTCGCATCGTTCATCGCTCTCCCCCGCCCTCATCCCTCTCCTCCCTTAATTCTACCCATGGGCATCGCCGTGTGCGTTGCTTCAACTAGCGATACATACGCCGCCCAATAATGATTTGGCATAATGTGTGGGCATACCGATGAGGCATGGTGGATTGCTCTGGGCAGTGAAGAGAAAGCGTCTTGGGAGCCAACCAGGGGCAGAGCCAAGGGGGGTTGGCTGGGGCCATGGCCCCGCTAACATCATAAGAAATTTTTAGTAATATATATTATAACCATCTACATTAGAAAGATATGATAAAAGCTTTTATTATGTCTTCTAGGCAACAAATTCCCAAATTTTGCACTTAAAATTTATTATATTTTATTAATTAAATACATACTTAACTAGTAATAATAATTCAGTGAACAATAAATTCAAAACTCGTATTTTTGTTTCGAATCTCTTTGAGCGGGCCTTATGAATAATTCTTGGCTTTATTGTCGACAGATACGTACAGTCATCTACCACATAAGGAATATGGATAAGTTCAGAAAATAAAGGCCTAGCCCTTGTGCAAAAGTCTAGGAAAATAATTTACACTCTGTTCTTATATGTTGAAACTCATCGACCCCCCCTATGTATAATTTCTAGCTCCACCACTAGAGCCAACGAACTATGCGATTGTGTGGAATAAGTGGGACTTGGTGCCAATGGATCGTGCAAAGTCGAGCCAAAGCCATGGTTGATCAATGTTGATCACATTGAAGCGTGAGAAGGCATGAGCAAAAGAGGGATATGATAGAGATGACATCGGCTAAGTCAAGGAGGAGGATGACACGACAATGCAAAGTAAGTTTGAGCAGCAGCGCCGCAGAAGGAGAATGGGAAACTTGAAGGGTGTCAAGGCTTTAGTAGGGCCACACATTGATGTATGTATTCTCAAATTCCATTATTCTAGGGCAAATCACATACCCAGTCCACCTCATGATCATTTCAAATTTGCATTTGTTTTTCAAAAGTTCCTTTTTTTTGTTAAAGATTCTTCCTTTTTATATCTTCTGGGTAAATACACACCATATATTATTAGCAATGCTTTGGTTATTTATCGTCATTTTTAGAGGTTGTTTGGTGATTAATTACTTTTGTTGGTTCTACATACGAAAGATAACTCCAATAGTTCTCCAAGACATCGAGACTGTCTATAAAAAATTTAGTCCCAAGTTAAAAACCAAGCCTTAAATTCAAACCTCAAAGACAGGAAAATCAAGGGAAAAATATATATCTAAAGTTAATTCGAAAGTGTGTTGGTGTTTTTTTTTTGTTAGTTTTCTCACGTTTTAATGTTGTTCTTTTTTTGTTGTCGCACTATGCTTCTAAGATTCCCTACCTTTTCAATATCTTAGAGTGAATATAGGTCAGTCGTGGCAACATATATAATCTCCCTCTGGATGCACTTAGTAGCGTGAATAATGTTGGTATGAGAAGAGGAGAGAACGACCTAGTTGTAGTTGACTTGATTTCTAAGTAGCAGCTTGCAACCCAAAGTGGCAAAGTGGAACATACAGTACTCGACAGAAGATATGATCATGGAGGGCGGCTCTCACTTTCAGTAGCTACAAAGTGGAAGAACGCCCGTGCAAACCACAACCGTAGAGTCTGAATAGCTGTCACATACTACATATATTGAGCATAATATAAAGTGACAAGGCGCGCTTATGTTGGGCACGTCCTTTTGGGCACGTGCTTGTTTTAGTATGTTTTACACATGTACGTATAGCATGAGTTACGTAAAAGCCAGGTATTTATATATGCTAGTTAAATTATGTCATGTCCAAAGCTATAAAGAAAAAAGATTTAGCACATTCAAGCAATTAGTTCTAATTTTTTTTTTATATCTAGAGTTTTTCTTATTCATCATGTGTTTCAAAACTAAAAATTACATAAGGATATACGTACATATTTTCTCTACTACTTTTCAAATTATATCGCTTTTAAGTACATCTATTTTACTATGGATCTAGATATAATAATGTGTCTTAGATGCAAAAGCAAAATAGATAACCCAAAAAAAATCAAAGCGACCTTTATAATTTAGAACGGAAGTAGTACCTCTTAGAAAGTAATAGATGACATTAACCTTTCAATCTAACTAAATAGACTCATAGCCATTTAAAAAATACCACTACAAAGCCCTAACAACATACAAAGCTACGGGGAGATGAGAAGCTAATTGTAGCTGACTTAGAGGATGTTTGGTTCCCGGCCAAGGTTTGCCTCGCCATGGTGTGGCGGGCCACGTTGGCTGTGGCAGAGGCGGGGAAAAAGTTCGCCACAGTTTTGCCACACTCTCGCCACGCTAAACCACACAAAAAAACAGCCACAAAAGGACAGTGAGAAAAAGCTGTGGCGGCCAAACGTAAAAGGCTCAACCAAGCAGCTGCCAAACCTCCGTGGCGCGCCGCAGCCTAGGCAGGCAAACTGTGGCGGTAATCCAAACACCTCCTTAAGCTCCAGCTTGAAAATGGGACTTATACCTAGAGATGGTCATACGGCGGCTTTCTCTCATTCTCAGTAGCTACAAAAAAGTGGAAGACGGGTACGCAAACCACAACTGAACTCATTTCAAATTTCGAGCGTGCACTCCCTGCCCTCCTCTACTAGCAGTAGCGTGCCGAGTCCTAGTCGTAGTAGCTCGTAGGAATGGCGAGCGCGTGTGCGCGTGGCACGTGACGGCGCCCCTTGACTCCTTGTCCAGTGGCAAAAATATGCTTGCTCCAGCCAGGGTCCAGCCGGCAGCCGTGCAGTGACAGTGAGCAGAGGGGAGGCAGCAAGGAAGCCGCGGCCCGCGGGGACACGACGCCTGACGCCAGCGGAAGGCCAACGAGGTTCACGCGTGCGCTACTGTTCGGGGGCTCGGGGTGGGCCCCGCGGGTACCTCACGCCGTCACCGCTGACGCCGCCCACGGCCCACCCGGGCCCGACCCGACGCCGGCAGCGGAATCGCGGGCCGCCACGTCACTGTCCTTTGCCGGCAAATACCGGGCGCCCCGGCACACGTGGCGCGCTCCACTTGGCGCTTGACTTTGAGGCGCCAGTACAATGTCTTGTGTCTGTAGTAGTACGCGCTCTCCCCCCTGTTGCCGCTGGGTCCTACCCCTCTCTACCACCCACGCGCGTGGGACCGCGGAGGGCCCGCCGGCAGTGAGGAGGTGGGGTACGTTACAGGAGAGTGAGTGAGTGCCGACGGCTTTTGTGTGGGAGTGGTGGGCCCCTCCACGCGGTTGGTTTCCGAGTCAGTCTTCCACTGCCTGTATGAGATTAACCGCCTCCTTCGCCTTTCCGCGGTTGGTTAGCTGGAATCCGGATGGTGGGTTTGGGTTTTGGGTTGGGTTTCCACGCGGCGACCGCGTCAACGCACGCGCTAATCCTACTCCTGGCGCGCGCGCTCTCTCTCTCTCTCTCTCTCTCTCTCTCTCTCTCCCACTTGCATTACAGACAGCAGAGAAGATGCGGCCTCTGGATGTGCTCTGTTCTGATTATTATTATCATATCCGATCTGGGGGACAAGACAAGACCGAATCCGCGCGTGCTGTTTCTTCGGTCAAGCTGGGTTTAACTGATCATGACAGTATTTTTTATGTTTATGAGTGGGTTAAATAAAAAATTGGGTATCATCATATTATATGATTTAAAGACTTGTTCAGTTGCACTAAATCAGCTGTTGTAATATTGTCACTACAGTACCCTATGAGGAGGCTTACAACCAGCCAACCATAGCAGCGACCGCTGCTTTAGCTACAGCGGGTGCCTCAAATTCATCTATATTGAATTGAATTCTACTCGCTCCATCTTCATTTATTTCCAATTGTCCCTGTCCAAAAATACTTGGCTCTAGAAAACAAAATCAGATAAAATTAGTCCTGGTGGATAGTACATCAATCCCTCCATTCTAAGGGTCCATTTACCTGTGCTCTTGCTTCGGCTCTCCCGATGGCTATGGCACCGGAGTCGGAGCAGCCGCAATAAACATGTACGGACACATGAGCATACGAACGGTGTATTTGGGAGGGCTTCCTACCACCGGCTTCTTTGAAAGGAGTCAAAGCCATTTTGGAGAAGTCATATTTTTATGGTTCGTAAAAACGGCTCAGCTCCTCTATTTTTCACCGAAAAAATAGCTCCAAATAGTT